>PUQB01000109.1:451292-539598 GCA_003024785.1 Selaginella tamariscina
TGCAAGTTGTAACTAAAATGGCATGGCTATAGTCCCATTTCCTAATAATTAGCAATTTTAGCTATTTAATTAGCATTTTCTAATATTAAAGGAATATTCTTTAGAATATATGTTTGAAAAGAGAATATTCTTTAGAATATTCTATTTTGTATTCTACCCTTTAATAAATTATAGCATTCATTGAACAAAAATTAATAACATTAAAAAGTAGAATGTATTAAATTATATAATATATTGCCTAATATAACAATTAAGGAAGAGCATAAGAGTACATTATATAAATATTGATGTTGTTATTAAAATATTAATATTTAAATATAACATTATTAATTAAAAATTTGTAGTAGTAATAATATATATATAAAATCCTATAATAATATAGTCAATCTTCCATATCATTTTTTAAATTTATATAGTTAAGTATACAATTTGGTACTATTATTAAAGAGTTTATAATAATTATGAATATTAAATATATGATATTTTATAATTTTGTAATTGCTTTAAGCTTCAGAAAACATACATTCCCTTGCAGTTTTGTTAATCGTGACTTTATCAACGCTTCTTGACATCCACCCATATCGAATGGATTTAACATTTATAAAACATGCTGGGTCTTTTTGATTGGGAGACCATGTTTTCTCTAGGCATCCATTATATCTTTCGCTCTCCTTCTCGTGTCGCCTTTTTTGTGGTTTGAACCATGCAACCTTAACAATACTATTTTTTGTGATTACTTCAGGTGTGTCGATAATTTGACCCATCCAAATAGGCTGATTATATGACGCATCTGGAGTAATGAGAACCATCATTAGTTTTTGAAGATCCTTGCAGCAATCAAAGTATGCTTTAGGTTTTTGGTTCCTTTGTCCAACAAAGTGTGGGTTTGCACTTCCACATCACTACTGGCTTCTATGTCGTCTGTGCTCAGTGATGTCATTTCAATCTCCTCTCGCCACCTTGTTTTAGGCCAGAAAGGGTGTTGCAATTCTGTACTTGTGACAGTAGGCCCTTCCAACTCTCGAACAACAGTCTCCCAATAGTTGACCACATGCTTATATAGTTCTGAGTAACCAGTTGCCTTATCAGAATTCTTTGGCATCGATTTTTGAACCCATGCCACATATTTTTTGATGCCATCAATAATAACCTCTTGTTCCTTGAGCTGGGCACTCAATGGAATAGGGTCTGGTTGTCCTTCTGGGAGAAGTGGCTTTCCATCCTCTCCACTTTTGAAGAGCATTAAGCCCTCTTTCGGTAACCACTCCTGCTCTGATGGCCGTAACTTGTACTGCATAATAGGTATACCATCTCGTATGGAGAAAAAGAATTGTAGCGGCACAAGGTGACCAACTAAAGAATCACTCCCTTCTTTTATATACTCCTTGAGAAATTTTTTGAAGTCTGGCACCTCAGTCACAAGCAAAGCACAACTTTTTTTGGAGATGCAATTTTCAAAAAGATTCATCATATGCGGTAAGGTAAGTGCACTTGTCCTTTTTGTAGAGTTGGAGACCTTGCTGAAGAACGCATCAATATCTTCATGAGTGTGACCAACCATAAGGAAACTGAGCGTGATTGTTTCAAACACACCTTTGGCAACAAGCATTGACAAGTATGCTAGCACATATCTAGAAAATAAAAGTAAGTATGAGCTTGAGAAACCCTTAAGTAAAATGATTTACCTATTTTTGTTCTCGCCTGCACAATTATCCATCTGTAAAAGCAAATGACGAGGAAGCTTATTTGATGTTGAGGACACATGTACACTATTTGAGCTAGATCCCTCCACTGAACCTGAACTCTCAACAGGGCCATCTGTTTTTTGTGCAGGTTGCTGACAATGCCTCTCATATTCCCAAGTAGCCTCAAGTGCAGACGTGTTCATGAGAGCATTATGTAAAGGTTGAAGGTGTTGTTTCTTCACTTTGAGATCACTGATAGGATTTGTCTGTGAGTGGGCTTCAAGGTTTCTGAAACACATGGCTAACGACCCAATAGTGAAATTGGAGTCGCTAGACCAATGTGGAAGTGAAAAGTGTCCATATGACTCACAACCGTGTCCATGTGTTAGCACACCTGTTAAAGAAATCGGAAGTTTCATGACATTTCCAAGGCACTTTGGTGTTGCAAAGAGCTTTGGAATGCTGGTCTTTGAATGATCCATCTTGTCATGGATCAAGCACAGATACTCTGATGGGCGTGACACAGAAAGCATGCGGTGTGCATAGTACTGAGACCGACAAGTTTGTTGTGCAATCATGTGGGCCTCCATCTTCCTTTGAATGGTAGTGATCTCCACCAAGGTTTTTGCACAAGCCTCTGCAGCCTTCAATGATGTACAAGTGTCACACTTAGAAAAGCTAGAGTGTTTTGCAATCTCCACATCCTTAAAATGAGTATTCCATATGTTGTTGAAGGTACCAGTGCAGATTGCTTGGAGCCCCATCAAACTGAGGCACTTGTTCACATGTTCACACAGTTTCAATTGAGTGTAGATTGAAGGTAAAACCTTGAGATTTTCCCTGACCCCTGCATTTGTGGTTCGGCATTTGTGAGGCATCCTGTCTGCATTTGCTTCCACAAAAGCCTTGAGTATCTCTATGGCTGCCATGATGTGAGAGCGGGTTTTGACCAAGCGAGTGTTCCCATGAACTGAGGTTCGCGCTCCATCTAGCCACTCATCCCTCCGACGGTAGAACGTGGTCTTTGGGATCCCGTATATACTGTACCAAGCTTTGAAGCAGATGGCCACCTTATTAAATACCATGGATGTACTCTGATAACCTGTGTCCGAGGCCATTCCATCAATACACCCAGTTAGTGCAGCATATACAAACTCATGCCTTTGCTTTTGGGTGAGCATACGAAAGACATGTCTACATTGGGTAATTTCATTCCGGTCTGCCATCTGACAACACTTCTTCTTGCAACAGTCAATCGTGGAAATGCTCGTAACACTTTCGGAAGATGTAGGATCCATCTTTACCCTCTTGCTGAAACTTGCAGGGGAAGATCTACAACCCATGAATCGCCTTTTTCTTACAATAGGACCAATGCAAGGAACCTCTTCAAATATGAGTTGTTCTTCCGGGTTGTTATTATTGAAATCCAACCCAGAATATGTTGAACCATCTTGCCGTCTTAATTCAGATGTTCGCCACCTCACGAGGGATCCAGGATACAATGTGCCATTAGGTGAAACCTCTGTCACAACTACACCCACGAAGTCGGACCCTAGTTTCTCTTCTGACACTGCTTCCATTGGATTTATAGCTGTGATGATGCCTCTTCCGACTTCAATCTCACGAAGAAAGAGAATCACCTCATCCATCACAGCAGGCAAGCCATCATCTGGTAAACTCGTGCTACTATTTGTTTGTGACTCTGCATATTTTGTGTCAGCCTTGACTTCATCCAAATTCCACAATACAGGAGAACCCTCCTCAAATTCCATTCCCAGAACCTCAACATGCTTGAAAATGGTGTTCACCCATACGTACACACAAGATCCTTGGGAAATATTGTGACATGATGCATTATTATCTCGAACTTCCACAGTTCCAGTGCCAACTATCTCGTTGTTCCGAAGAAGACATACTTTATCTCCAGTATTAAACATATTGTCCTGCACATAAATAATTGTATTATTTATGATATCTGTTTATGCAATATTTTTAAGAAATCTGAATTACGGTTACTTAATAATATGCATATGCAATAATACATAATTATGTTTAGAGATAATATCTCATGTTTGATTAATACAACTGATGGGCGGGATTAATCCCGCCAACGAATCCCTCCGACGAGGAACGGTCGGCGGGATTAATCCCGCCGCCGACTCAACCCCTTCGGAGAGAGTCGGCGGGATTAATCCCGCCTTGGACTCCCTCCGACAAGGAAGAGCCGGCGGGATTAATCCCGCCGCCTCTTCCTCCTCGGGGGGAGTCCGGCGGGATTAATCCCGCCGACTCTCTCCGACGAGGAAGGGAGTCCGGCGGGATTAATCCCGCCGCCGACTCAACCCCTTCGGAGAGAGTCGGCGGGATTAATCCCGCCTTGGACTCCCTCCGACAAGGAAGAGCCGGCGGGATTAATCCCGCCGCCTCTTCCTCCTCGGGGGGAGTCCGGCGGGATTAATCCCGCCGACTCTCTCCGACGAGGAAGGGAGTCCGGCGGGATTAATCCCGCCGACTCATCCTCGCCGGAGAGAGTCGGCGGGATTAATCCCGCCGGACTCCCTTCCTCGTCGGAGGAAGAGGCGGCGGGATTAATCCCGCCGGCTCTTCCTTGTCGGAGGGAGTCCAAGGCGGGATTAATCCCGCCCACAATTCTTACGACGGGGAATGGGTGGCGGGATTAAATCCGCACATAACTCTCTCCAAAACTATGATTTCAAAGAGATCTCGGGATAAATCCTGTCCCCAAATCTTTAAAACAGTGAAGTGGTGGCGAGATTAATCCCGCCACCCCTTCCCTGCCTCCTAAAATGGTTGGCGGGATTAATCCCGCCGACAACTCTTTCTAATAAATTCTGGTAACTCTTCATCAGTTGAGAAGGTTATCGACGGGATTAATCCCGCCACTCTTTTTCAGTGGCGGAGAAGCATTGCCCGGGAGATGGTGGCGGGATTAATCCCGCCACTTCTTCAAAGAGGCGAAAAAGAAATGGCCGGATTAATCCCGCCGCCCCGGTTAACCTAGAATATTAAGTTAAAAGGATATTTAAACGTGATAAATCCCTAACGGAATATATTATAATCCTAATGCATTTCTAAACCCCTAAATTGTAATTTTAAGAGAGAATGTAAGAGAGTGAATCTTAATAAGTATTTTTAAATTTGTTTATAATACTTACTTGTAAACAGCACTGAAGGCGCCGTGCTTTCCTATAAAGAATAGCACCCAATTTAATCTCGCTCCTGAGATGATCACTATGAAGAAAAAAGAAGATCTAAAGAGTGAAAAATACAGAAATGAAGAAACCCTTGCCGGAGAAAGAACCAGATCTGAATTTGAGTGGGAAATTAAATGCATTTTCAAATTTATATGTCAGACCGACAATACATATGTCAGAAATTCAAATTTTTTAAAAAGAACAGAAAATAAAATTTAAGATGAGTTGACACAAATATCCGACACTCTGACATATATACTCTCCAGTTCCAATGAGTATTTTAAAATTGCATTTAATGTTATTCAAGTGATTCAAGCTGTTTAATATTACGAAATTTTAGACTATATTCTACATTCTTAGTATTCAAGTATATTTATATTATATATATATATAAAATATACTTATACAATAAATAAATTGATATATTATTATGTATCATTTAAAATATATTCATAGTCTGTTTATTATTATTATTTTCTTAATTACTCGAGTATTTAGTTTTCATTTCCTAGTATCAATGGGATATTCTTTAATATTTTATTAATATTTGAAGAATATTCTAATATTAAACCTGATTATCATAATTAAATTAGTCTTGTTCTTAATTATTGCAGTAATTATTCTACATTTGTATATATTAATGGGATTTTCTCAATTAATTTGTTATTATTTCAAGAATATTCATGTGTTAAACCTTATTATCAATATTAAATTAATACACACTATGAACATATTTTAAATTATACATAATAATACATCATTTTATCTAATATATAGTCATATATAGTTTTAATAATATATATATTAATATCATTTCCTTAATTACTTGAGTAATTAATCTTCTTTATATTAATGGGATATTCTTTATTATTTTCTTATTATTCCAAGAATATTCCAATATTAAACATGATTATGATAATTAATTTAGTTAATTATTTGAGTACTTAATTTACATTTGTATATATTAATGGGATTTTCTCAATTAATTTCTTATTATTTCAAGAATATTTCAATGTTAAACCTTTTTATCAATATTAAATTAATATATATTATTAAAACTATATATGGCTATATATTAGATAAAATCATATATTATTATGTATAATTTAAAATATGTTCCTAGTGTGTTTATTAATTTTATTTTCTTAATTATTCGATGTTTGTTTTGCACACATATATAAACACAATCATAAATTTACACACGCATTACAAGAACTTACAAAAACACATATGCACACACATGCACAACCCTAAACCAAACTGAAGAAATATGTTGCTTCTTTATTGAAAACATCATGTTCAACGCATGTATGATATATGTACTCAATCTGTGTATATGTAACACATTGAATTTACATGTGTAATATTTATATTAAGCTTGTTGGGAGCAAACCCTAAACCCTAAACCCTAATATGTAACACAATGAATTTACTCATGTAATATGTATGTATGTCTGTGTGTATACACGTGTGCATGTATATATGTGTACTCTGTATGTATATATGTGTACTCTGTATGTATATATGTGTACTTTCTGTCTTCTCTCATACATACACACCATGCATGATCCATGTTAATATGTACTGTCTCTCTTCTCTCAAACATACACACCATGCATGATCTATAATATGTACTCGGTCTCTCTAATATTATGTACTAATATGTATGTATGTCTGTGTGTATAATACACACCATGCATGATCCATATTAATATGTACTGTCTCTCTTCTCTCATATACTATGTATGTATATCTGTGTATAATATGTGTAAGTATATATGTGTACTAATATATGCAATGTGTACAAAAATAATTTTTCAACACTCTCTCTTCTCTCATACATACACACCATGCATGATCCATCCTAAATCCAAAACCCTAAACCCTAAACCCTAAACCCATGTAATATGTGTGTATGTCTGTGTGTTATACACGTGTGTATGTATATATTATGTGTATTAATATATGCAATGTGTACACATGAAACTTTAACACTCTCATGGACACACACATGTTAAATCCCTGCATGATTTATATTTTTGAGGTGTATGTGATACCCACACACACGCACGCGCTAATAATATAATGAAAGAATATTCGTTTAGGGCGAATCTATATTTTATTCTTTTTAGGGTTTAAGTATATTCTCAGAAGGAATATTCTATTAGGGTTGATATATATATTTAATTCCTTTAGGGTTTAGGTATATTCTTAGGGTTTCAAGAGGCGGCGGCTGTGAAATCGGCGGCGGCGGCTGTGCACACAGGTGAGATCTGTGTGTGTGTGTGTGTGTATGTATGATGTATAGGAGTGTGCGTATAATTTTTTTCTTAGTTTTATCTCTCGCACACACACGCACACTCCTGTGTATGTATATGTGTCTGTGTCTGTATGATTTATTTGTTTCGCTCACACACGCATACACACGATATACATATACACATATATATATATACCTATATACATATATACATACATATATTATGTGTACCAGTATCTGTAAATTTTTTTTATTGATCTTGCTTTACACACACACACACACACACACACACACACACACACACACACACATATATATATATATATATATATATATATATTATGTGTACCAGTATCTGTAAATTTTTTTTTATTGATCTATCTCTCCCACACACACGCGCACTGCTTTCACACACACACACACACACACACACACATATATATATATATATATATATATATATATATATATATATATATATAATCAATGCATATTAACAAATAGTATACAACACTAGTTTATATATGCTTATATATTCATATTATATAATATACACACATATATATATGTGTGTGTTTATCTGTATAATTTTATTTATTTATTAGTTTTATCTCTCGCACACACACGCACACTCCTGTGTATGTATATGTGTGTGTGTGTGTTTGTTTATCTGTATGATTTTATTTGTTTCGCTCACACACGCATACACACAATATACATATACACATATATATATACCTATATACATATATACATACATACAACACTAGTTTATATATATGCTTATATATTCACAGACTCTCTCTCTTTCTCTATAGATTATATATCTATATACACACATATATATGTGTGTGTTTATCTGTATAATTTTATTTATTTATTAGTTTTATCTTTGCACACACACGCACACTCCTGTGTATATATATATGTGTGTGTGTGTTTGTTTATCTGTATGATTTTATTTGTTTCGCTCACACGCATACACACGATATACATATACACACATATATATACCTATGTACACACATATATTAGGTGTACCAGTACTGTATAAGTTTATTTATTTATCTATCTCTTGCACACACACGTACACTCCTATACATACATACATACATACATATATATACACACACACACATATATATGTGTGTGTTTTTATCTCGCTAAGCCCCTCGAGCGGCGGGATTAATCCCGCCGCTATATAGTTGGGGCCATGGCGGCGGGATTAATCCCGCCGCCGAGGCCCTTCAGGCATGGGTGAGCGGCGGGATTAATCCCGCCGCCGAGGCCCTTCACGCAGGCTATGGGCGGCGGGATTAATCCCGCCGCTCTACGACAAACCGAAGAGCGGCGGGATTAATCCCGCCGCCCATAGCCTGCGTGAGGGGCCTCGGCGGCGGGATTAATCCCGCCGCTCATCCATGCCCTGCGCGGAATGCGGCGGGATTTATCTCGCCGGCAATGGCCTGTGTGAAGGTTCTAATGGGCGGGATTAATCCCGCCGGATTCCGCGCAGGGCATTTACAGGGAATGGGCGGCAGGATTAATCCCGCCGCTCTTCGGTTTGTCGTAGAGCGGCGGGATTAATCCCGCCGCCCAGGGAATTCACGCAGGACATGAACGGCGGGATTTATCCCCACGCTCATGCCCTTCGCGGAGGGCGGCGGGATTAATCCCGCCGTTCATGTCCTGCGTGAATTCCCTGGGCGGCGGGATTAATCCCGCCCCCACCCATCCCTGTTCAAAAATGCCGCAGCCAATATATATGTGTGAGCGCATGATTTACGAGAGGGCGGCGGGATTAGCCTCCGAACCTTCATTACCCGGTGGCGAGATTAATCTCCGAACCTTCATTACCCCATTGGTATGTTGAATCAATCCCGACTAACTCTGTCTGAGACGGAGAAGGTTTACAAAATACCAATGGAGGGAACCGAGAAGGGTGGTGGGATTAATTTCACCATCCCTTACATGGTGGGCGGGATTAATCCCGCCGCGTACGCATGCCCTGCGCGGAATCGGGCGGGATTTATCCCGCCGCCATTGGCCTGCCTGAAGGGCCTAGGCGGCGGGATTAATCCCGCAAGATTTCGCACAGGGCATTGGCGTTCGGCGGGATTAATCCCGCCGACTAAGGCCCGAGTGAAGGGCCTGGGAGGCGGGATTAATCCCGCCGACGCCAATCCCTGTGCGAATCGGGCGGGATTAATCCCGCCGCCATTGGCCTGCCTGAAGTGCCTAGGCGGCGGATTAATCCCGCCCGATTCCGCGCGGGAATTGGCGTCCGGCGGGATTAATCCCGCCGCATAGGGACCGAGTGAAGGCCTGGGCGGCGGGATTAATCCCGCCGAGTCTTCAATGCCTGTTGGAGAAATGAATCTCGCCACCCTTCCCTTTTTCCTCCATTGGTGAGTTGGACCAATCCCAAACGTTTCTGTCTAAGACGTAGAAGGTTTACAACATACCAATGGAGGGGACTGGGAAGGGTGGCGAGATTCATTTAACCATCCCTTACATGGTGGGCGAGATTAATCCCGCCTCCTTTCTGGAGTCACTGAAGGGGTGTGAGAAATAAATCCTGCCCAGTTCTCTCTGAGACCGAGAAGGGTGGCAAGATTAATTCCGCACTCCCGTTCAAGGCCTCCAGAAAGGTGGCGAGATTAATCCCGCCCACTCTTTCAGGAGGCATTGAAGGGGTGGCGAGATTAATCCCGCCGCACCTTCCATGTGAATATATATGTGTATTAGTATATATAAGTTGCATATCTCATTTTATTTACTTTTATCATCTCTTCATATTATTTCGAGTAAAAGCTAGGAATCTATGTAAAACTGTCCAGAGCTCACATTTGTGGTGGTTCTAAAACGAAATGTTATCTTTCTTTTGCACTAACACAAATGTGAGCTTCGGACAGTTAATTACGTCTACTTCTCTCTGTGTATTATTTTTGTATATTCGGGTTTATACAAGTGTGTGTGCGTTTTTATATAATTTATATTTATAGTGTATTATTTTGCAGAAGGACGATTTGATCAAACAAGGAGATCGAGTCATTAGTATGGAGTCGTCGTCAAATTCTGGGTAAGAATTAAAATAAAATCTGTTATACTCGGATACTTGAACTAATCATTTTTGTATTCAGATGTGGAATTGAGGTGACATTAAAGACAAGAGCAGGAGAAGAGATGGGCAGGGGGATTCTGGAATCAACTTGGCCATATTTTAAGATAAATGGGAAGCGCATTGGAGCAACCATGGCTGCTGTCAAATTAACCTCTGTCACATCTCATGGACAAGCAAAACAATGGAAAGTTGATTCGCTAGTCAAGCACCCGAAAGCAGGCTGCGAACCCAGATTGGACGATGCTCGACAGATATGCCTTGTTCCATCCAATGTCACGTTCTCGGATCCAGAGGTCGTCAGTTACAACATTAATCTCGGGTGGTTTTGTCGACTTGTGGATAATGACGTTCACGTGTTCACTAATGATGTTGACCTTGGAGTTCTTCTTCAACTCAACGAAAGCCCATCTATGGAGGGGATCCATCTGGATGTCTACTTCGAAGATCTTCAGACTCATCGAGTAGGTGTATTGTCAGGAGATATTGTTTCACAATACAGAAAATCAGCAAGTGGAGCAATCTTCCCTCTTGACATTGAAGAAGAACACAGCGACATCATAAGGGAGATTGAGAAGGTGGCTCGGTCTCAGGTTCTCTACAGATCACGTTCAATTTGCTTAGGAAGCTTCGGGAGCTGGAGCAGTGTGCCGAGAACACTAGAACAGCTGCAGTCGGGGATCACACATGTTGATTCGGATCGCAAAAGAAAATCATCAATCGTTTTGTCAGCTGCACCTGTGGCATCTCATGCTGCAATAAGTCACAAGGAAATGATGTTGGATGATAAGATTTATCCTTGTAGGGTTAAATATTGCAGCGTCAACCCAAACTTCAATTACAGGCCACTCAACCAGGAACGTGTAGCTGAGCTCATGGAGAAGATGAAGGACGACAATTCTTATACCGTTCCACATAATGCTGTTTTGTGTCCATACTATGAAAGAAGGAAGGGTGCTGACAAAGTCTGGATCACAACACCAGAACAACTCATGAAGATTCAGACGGAGAATAAAAGATCTATCAAGTACTACATCATTAGTGGCCAGCACACAATAACGGCAGCCCAACGACTTCTCGAAGAACACAACAAAGGAACGATGGCAACAAAACTTTCCGAGCATACCCGTGAGAAGCTGACAAAAAGATCGGCGTTTTTAGCTAAGCCGAATCTCACAATCGAGCAGTACCATAAGTTATCGGCGGAATGGGACGCTGCCGACACCAACCACTACAACAGCAAAATATGGGAGAAGTTTAAACACACGCGAGCCGTGTGGGAATCTCTTCAGCGACCACAAAGAGCTACCGCAGGGAATACACAATCTGCGGAATACCGGGTAAGCAAATTGTTTGGGCGGGATTTATCTCGCCGGTATATTAATCTGTCTTTTTCCTCAGAGAGTTGAAGAAATTGCAGCAGTTGATTTTGCCCAGGTGGGCGGGAAGGAAACATCATTTCTGATGATGTTGATTTCTTGCCCCGAAGATAGGATCTTTGCCAAATGGTTGGGGATTATGGAATCCTTTTCAAAAGGAACACTGAAGAAGAAGCAGACAAGTGAAGGGGAGCCCTCAGAAAAGTCTGCAAAGAAACCCAGTAAGACGCCGAAGGCTAAGTCTGTTCAATCTACAAAGGATGTAGACAACGATTTCAAGCTCACATGGTTGAAGCCTTTAAATGGAACAACGATGGAGGAGATGGAAGTCTTGGCTGATTTGGTGATCGATGGCAAACTACAAATCAATAACAGCAGCCCAACCTCTCCTTTTCATCTCAAGGCAATGGAGTTGAAGACGGTCAGGCATTTCAAGGAGTGGTTGGGAATACACTGCCACAAACTGGGTTGGACCTCGACTTCAACATATGAAGAGGTTAGCAAATATTTGCATGTGACGAACGATGATATGCTTGTCGAATGGGTGAACCAATCGGAAGATCTGGGCAAGAATCTATTGCACGCCAACGCCAAAAAGGAGAACATTGGGATGACGCCTTCTCTTATGGCAGTCCTTCAGCAGCGGAGAACCGAATTGAACCTTATAAAGGAGGATGCTACGAATCACGACAAGCCCTACAGATGTTTGTTGTTAGATTCGGAGACTTTATGGGGTAACATCACTGCTTGTAGGAAACCGTTTCAATTGTTCGTGATGGATCGGCGGGTGTCAAAAAATCTTTCGACAGATAGGGCACTAGAGGATCTGGTGGAGAAACTTAGCCGTGCAAGCATATACATAGAAGGTATTTATTATTGAATTCATGCTTGCGCTCTTCACTGATACCTACTTTTTCAGGTATTTATTTCTTGATTCTTGCTCATGTCACCGATACTTTTGCCTTCGCCTTCGCCAAGAAGAATAGACATCGTTGGACAGGATTTTATATGAACGATGCTAATCCCAAGTGCATTGATACTGTTGTTCACTTGGTTGTTAGGAATGCGCCAAACAATTTCAAGCTTCCAAATGACTGGCCAGGCATCTGTTTGCACTCCAACGGCCCTGAACCTCCATCCGATACACCGATAGGTATGAGTGACGTATTCGGCAATGTACGTTATCCAAACATTACAAGTCAAGCGGCACGGAGCATCGTCAACTTGATCAGGGGTCCTCACAGTGATGCGTGGGTTTTTGACTACTGCACTAGGGGGTCCGTCTTGAAGGAGTGTTACCTTCGGCATACATGTGTGTTTGCCGTTGAGAAGGATAAGACCATGGTTGAGGACCTGAACAAGTGGATAGATTGGGTCTCAACTGAGTACCCCAACGATTCCATAAAGGCGTATTTGAGAAAGTTCCCTCCAGATAAGTGCGATAGCTCTGAAGGTGAATCTGGTTCAATCTCGGAGTCTGAGAACGAACATCAATCAGATATTAGACCGGAAGTTATCTCGAGGAGTACAGAACATTCGCACCACTCCAGGACCCATGGAAACATCAATAGAAGATGCAGAAGATCTTGAACCATCTCACAAGCGGCTTAGACCTTCTTCGCCTCATTTCAGAAGGTAATAGCGAAGAAGAATTGATAATGAATTGATAGAGTGATGAATAGTTGTAAATGAGTGTAACATAAGGCATTTTTGTATATTTCTTTTATATTTGTACAGAAAATAAATTCTCAAGGATTAATGAAGCTTTTAGTTCAAACATGGGTCACACATTAACAAGGTAAATAATATACCTTGATAATTTTAAGGTCAGCTAATTATCATTTTGCAGATGTAATGAAATAATTGAGAACATGGATTTTCAGCATTGCCATGAGGTAAGAGAGGGGTTTGGCGACAATTTTTGTGCCACATGTCAGAATGACAGAGTTCATGCAGGAAATGGATAATAATGCAGCTCAAAACATCGTTACCATGGGGGCCACTTCAGTTTTTGCATCATCATTTTTATTGGCTTCATTCCGAAATCAATTTCTTCAGCGCATGCAATATCTGAATCTTGTAAGGATGATGTACAATTAAATGATGAAGGGATAGGCAACGAAATAGTGGCAACGGATAAATGTGAAAGGGAGCAAACAAGTGATTTGCAAAGTATTCAAGAGGCAACGCTATCTCACGTTACTCATGGCCATATTGTGTTGTTGGATGTCAATGGTGTTCTGCTTCATCGACAAAGGCCCGAGGATAGAAAAACAGAAATCAAACAAGGAGATTTCATTCCTTGTCATGGTAAATTTCGATATGATATTATTTTTCGTCCAGGGTTGGATCGTCTCTTTCAAAAGCTTAAGGAGATGGGTGCGCTTGTGGGGATTTGGTCATGCATGCAGATTCATAACTTAACACCGCTGTTGATTTACTTAAGAAACATTGTAGTGTTGCAGAAGAGGTGATTCGTAAAGATTGGATTTTTGACCAGCGAATATGTTAAACCTCTCGAATTTCACAATATAAGAAAGGAAAGCAAGCCTTATCTTCAAGAATGAAAGAATAATTGGGACTCATGGGGAGATCAGTCGCTTAAGGATAATGAAGAACGCACAGATCTTAGTAGTAGACGACTCTCCTCAGAAGGCTATGCTCAACCAAAACATTGCTTGTATTCATCCAATCACTTTCGATCCATATTCTGATACCGATATCATGGATGAGCTAGTGAACTACTTGGATACGTGCCTCAGAAAGAAGAATCTCGAAAATTTTTGTGAGCAGTATCCACCGTATCATACATTTCCTGAAGCTTTTCTTTCTCGTGATATTGAATTTTATAAAATGAAGGATAGCAACCGGGCACTTTATAATATTATTCTTAAGGAACGTCAGTTTTTAGATGAGCCTTTATGCAGACCTTCTCTTATCACATCTTATGTATTAACAAGGATGGCAACTCCCAATTGCATTCGTGAGAGTGTTAAGTGGTGGCAACAACATCAAGATATTGACCAAAATGATTTGATTAATCCGGAGAGTGATGATTTAGACAAAATGAAAAGATTTCTTTGTATGATAGGAAGAAAGTATTTATAAAAAAATTAACATGTTGATAAGAAAATGATTTCATTTGTAATTATGTTTGATAGTATTTCTGCATTATTGTAAACTATTTTTAGAATAATATGAATATTCTAAGATATTTTAGGAATATTCCTTTAAGTAAGGTTATTGAAGGATTAATTAATTAATTAATTAATATTTAAGGCTTAATTACATATTAATTAAATGATTAATTAATAATTAAACTTAAGTATTAATTAGTAATTTATTTTATATTCCCATTTTCACGTATCATGCCCACTTTAGTTACAACGTGCATATGGGGTCGGCGCCACATCTCGGGCCATCTCCAGATTGATTCAGGGAGGATGGAGCGACGATCAGATGCCGGATCCATGGATTTTTATAGGCTTCTCTGGCTACTCGAGTTCTCTTGCATCACCGACATCACCGGCATCATCAAGTTTGGGGTTTCCAGCAACTCCATTCCGGGATACAATCCCGGGAGCCCTACTGGAGGTGTTGCTCCAGCTTCAGCAGCAGGTGGCGGGGCATTCCCGCCTGGGGCATTCCCGCCACCTCAAGGTGGCACTCCAGCAGGTGGCGGGCATTCCCGCCTGGGGCTCTTACTTGCCGCTCTTGAGCTTGAGTTTGAATATAAATTTGAAATTTGAATTTGAATTTTCAATCCAAAAAATTTTAACTTAAAAGGGGTTGTGTGTAGAGAGGCACTTTTATAGAGAATCTTTTAATTTAAGTGCAGATTGAAATCTTTTTTGGTACTTTTTAACTTTTCTTTTAAAAGAATATACTTAAAAAGTAAACTCAAAAAGATACTGGTATATTCCACTTTTTTGACCGGTGCATAATGAATATTAAAACCCAAAAAACTTTTTGAAAAGTTCCATTCAAAATAAAAAGTGGTGCGGATGCCCCTAATGCAATAGAAAATAAGGTAGTCACCCTTTTATTCACAAAAGGAATCTTTTAATGTGCACTACCACACTATTGAATAAGATACACAGAATTCCGGCGTATTAAATTATATAAATTAATTTAATTTAAACTATATGTTATATAATATTATTATAGATCATGGTTTATGATATTCTTTAATTACATCACTCACATCGATTCTTAATTATTTCAAATACTTTTGATTATTTTAACTGTGCAATATTTAGAGCTTGTTAATTAATAGTTTAGAGTGTTTAACAAGGGTTAACTTAAAAGCTGTTTAATGAATCGTGCCAAATGCCTGGAGGCAATCCAGGAATGCAAGAGCCTCAAGGATGCAGAAGTCATTCACTCACGTATACCAAAAGAGGCACTCACGGCCGACACATATGTATGTAACAAACTGATTGAAACTTATGGGATTTGCCATAGTCCAATTCATGCTCGTAAGCTCTTCAATTCTATGTCTTCCAAGGACAGATATTCATGGGCTCTCATGCTTCATGCGTACACTCGTAACAGGTATGTCCACAAACACACACACACATACATTTGTATGATCTAGATTGACTATGTGCAACAGCTGCATTCGGGAAGCTAGAGAGCTCTTTGATATGAGACCGAGTTGGGATCTTATCTCGTGGACTACATTGGTTTCTGCATTTGCCCAGAATGGGCATTTGCAGGAAGCAATGGGACTGTTTAATCAAATGGAGAGAGGAACTTGGTTTCATG
The DNA here is from genome assembly GCA_003024785.1 of Selaginella tamariscina. Taxonomy (NCBI): domain Eukaryota; kingdom Viridiplantae; phylum Streptophyta; class Lycopodiopsida; order Selaginellales; family Selaginellaceae; genus Selaginella; species Selaginella tamariscina. The sequence goes on from PUQB01000109.1 coordinate 467,720, forward strand.
GACTACCATTCTAGCTGCACAAGCTAAATCAGGTTATATATACATAGTTGTGTGCACACACACATACAAGCATATAAACATGCAGGTCATTTTTGGGAGGCATTACAGATCTTCCACGAGATGCCCATGAGGAGTCTCAACTCGTGGAACTCCATGCTCTCAGCATTTGCCACTCGTGATGGGGTTTGAAAGCATGCCGGAATGGGATCAAGTATCATGGAATGCTCTCCTCATGGCAAATACACGAGCTGGTGTTATATATATATATATATATATATTGTGTGTGTGTGTGTGAAATATATATTAGACACTCGTTTTGCCAGGTAATGTTCATATGGTTAGGGAAATCTTTGATATTATGCCGGTGAGGAACCTTGTGTCATGGACCACGATATTAGATGCATATGCCCACGAGGGGCATCTACATGAAGCCAGGAAACTCTTCATAAACATACCCGAGCACAACTTGGTTTCATATACTGCCATGGTTTCTGCATATGCTCTGCACGGGCATTTGGAAGACGCCAAGTCCTTGTTCGACAGTATGGTACGTTCTTAGTTTTAAGCTTTATACACATTATACGTGCTCGTACAATAAGAATTTCACTCTTATTGTATACATATGTACTGCGTCGTCTATATACACGTATATATAGAATATTGACAGTAATATGCAGCAAGAGAGGAACATCATCTCATGGAACGCCATGCTAGCTGCATATGCTGAAAACGGGCAGCCCAAGGAGGCTGAACACATTTTCCATGAGATGCAAATGTGGGACAGTTCTCCTTCACCTCTCTTCTTACATGTTATGCACTGAATGGATACACGGGGAAATCCAAACAAATATTCGATCGAATGCAAGAAAAAGATATGGTTTCATGGAACTCGATGCTCTCTGCATATGCACAGAATGATCATCTTGAAGAAGCTACACATTTCTTTGAGTATTGTATGCCACAGTGGGATATAGTCTCGTGGAACACTATCCTGTCTGGGTACGTCCAAAACGGGCATATGTGCAACGCCAAATGCATTTTCGAAGGTGTTCTTGAAAGGGATACCGCGTCGTGGAATACACTCCTAGTGGGATACACCCATGTCGGTTATATGAAGACGTTCTTTGAGACGATTCCGAGTAGAAACCACGCTTCCTGGAATACTGCGTTGCGAGCGTATGCCCAAGCTGGATATGTCAAGGAAACACTGGAAATGTTTAACTATATGAAGATGGTTGATATAGTTGATGGGACTAGTTTTTTGTTAGTTCTTAGCGGGTTTAACCACAGTGGGAATGTTGAGAAAGCAAGGGAATGTTTTGTTAGTATGTGCGGGGATTTCAATATCGGAACTAGGAAACAACATTTTAGTTGCATGATTGGGATCTTTGGGAGGGCTTCTAGATATGACGAGGCTAAAGATTTGATGCAGAATATGCCGTTCCTTCCCGACTCATTGGAGTGGAAGTGTTTGGTAGGAGCTTGTAAAAGCCGGAGGGATGTGGAGGATGTTATTCATGTCGATGGAGCAGCATACGTCATGATAGCAAATATATGCTCCACATTGTGATATATTACACAAGCTGCGTGTAGATAGAAGGAGACCATGTCGATATATATATTACTATTTACATACATTTATGTGTTGTTAGAAGAGCTAGTTAACTCGAAAAAACAGCAACAAGTGTTTCAGTTTCAGTCACTTCATAACACAGCTCGGCAGGCAGACTGTGCAGATATCACATAATACAACTTGGCAACAGAATCAACAAACTGTGCAGCAACAACGGCAAAGTATTCAACAAAATGTACAACAACACCACCTGCTCCAAGTGTTAAAGAAGATCCTCTTAAGATAGAAGACAATATGGAGAGACTACTTAACATTGTGAGCAATCGAGTTCACACACACGCACACGCACACGCACGTACTAATTTCAGCTTAAAACAATACCTCGGGAAGCTTTATCTTCAGCGGTGCAAGAGATGAAGGGATGATGGACGCTCCATATTATGGTTCCGGGGGAATCGAGGCCACCTGAGAGAAAACCATATATACAATCGGTAGAATGTGAAGAATCATTTGTTGAAGGCGAATGGGAGGAGGAGCCAAGTGTGCACTTGTACGAGCTTATGTTTCCAGAATGGAAATACCATAGCAGTTAAGCTTTTTTATAATTATGTATATATCACACCTAAGTCAACAAGGACTTGGTTATCAAAAGAATCTTAGCACATAAAGAGTGTATGTATATGTAGTGTGTGTGCGTGCTTGTGTGTGTGTGTGAGAGAGAGAGGTTTTAAATACGTGTAAGGATGCTATAAATGGAAAACATAAGCATTAGACACTTTTAACCCGGCCCGTATATGTATCGTACACGCACACCTATTACTTAATTAGGTTAAACACGTGGTCCCTAATCATATTCACTTTAATAAACCTTGTTTTAGGGTTTTTCGCATTTTGTGTTGTTTTGGAGGGAAGAAATGGCGGCCATGGCGATGGAGACCGGCGGGGCGGAGGGCATGTGTACGCTGTTCATGGCATCGATCTGTGAAGCAAAGGAGCGCATTGAGCACCTGGAGTGTCTTCTCCAAGCGCCTTACCCCGCCATTGTCCAGGAATCCGAAGCCCTAGCTGATTTGAGCGCCGCCCAGCGGCAATGATGCTCGAAATGGAGAGCGCCGATCACGACAGGCGCGAGGCCGAGGAGGAATGGCTGCAACGAAAAGGTAAATTCCTGTGTTATCAAGAATTATGTGGATTTTGTGTGTTCTCTACAGAAATGCTGGTGAAAGAGCGCGAGAGTGCGGAGATTTCATGGCGGCAGGAAAATGCGAGATTGAGAGCAAGCTGGAGACCGCATTACGGGAGAAGGAGGAGATCGAGCAGGAGAATGAAATCTGCTGGCGAAATTGCGAAGTGTGAAGAGGAAGCATGCTGAATGGAGGATGAACTGCAGGGAAAGCGGCAGGTTCTTCGTAGTCTCAACGCCAGGTACCACAATATGAAAATGCAGTACGGATCTGTTCTTCGGCAACATGCAGTTGCCGAGGAGAAGGGGGTCTACAATAATGGATTACGACTTTCTCCGGACAGGATCGAAGATGTCCAAGGAGCTGCAAACGACTGTCCCATTCTCCCTGAGGTATACAGTACAGATATACATACATGGGCCTATGCAAATTTCTGTATGGGGCTTCACGCACGAAACCATTCAGTTGGCATAATATGTTCTTATAAGATCCATTTATACAATATAAACCCATGCAGTTTAACTTCTTGTTTAAATACATACATGTATATATATGCATGTGTGTGTGTGTGTGTAAAAGGAGATACGCTTAGTAAAGCCGCTTTTTTTTTTTCTTTTTCCCTTCATTTCCAGGAGAGGAAACTACAGACCACTTGCATGCCAAATGTCCGAGGTACTGTATTTTCCCACCGTTTCGTGTTTCTAATTACAGCTTCTCGCTTATCACTATCGTTTTTATGTTTTGTACGTGCGTGCGTGTGTGCGTGTATATATAGTTAAGCTCATTGCAGATGCTTGGGAAGCCGAAGAGTGCAGAAACGATGCTCAAGAAACTGCAACACTTCGCCAGAAGCAGGAGACTCCGTTACAGGTTTCTGAGAAGGTTTTTTAGTTTAGCCAAATACACTCACACACACAACAAACGTAAACCTCTTTTATGGTTTAATCTTGGTCTTTCCAGGGCGAAATCTTAGCAACGGAATTTGCGCTCGGAGTAATCAAGGTACATTTCGTTTTTGAAGTCTAACTACTCATGGAACTTCAGTTATGGAAATATTGAATAACTCTCACCTGTAATGTTTATCATATAACTCGTGTATGTATTCTCTGTACACACAACATTACATACGTTTCACCTTGTGTATATGCTTTTAGAGGAGACACATACATCTTTATGGTTACAGAAGCTGAATACTTCCATGTAACTGCGAGAAAAGCCGCTACACTCAGCTACGAAGAAGAGGAAAGGAACGCTTAACGAATTCTTCTATGCAAATCGAGGTATTCAACATATATGATTATGTATTATATAAAATGATACGTTATGTATACTATATGTGTATATAGGTGCTTCAGACGGGAAATGGAGGAGCACAAGAGCACAGAACGATGCCAGGGATCCTCACGATGATTTTTTAAGCACTCCGCAGGAGCAAGCTCTCCGGAAGATAGCAGAAGAAAACGCCAAGAAGCTTTATGTTCGTAAGAATGCAACAGATAACGTCAAGAAGCAGGTATGGGTTATGCTAGTATAATACATACACCGCATAAACTTGTTTCAGTCTTCGTAAAAGATAACAAAATACGTACATACAATCCCATTTCTGGAGCAGAATGCAACAGAAGACGGAAAGAAGCAGATGACATCTTAGACCAGAATGTCCGAGGAATCTTTCAAAGCACGATGCAGCAGAAACCAGTAAGAACGCTGTGCAACAGGGTATATCAAACAACTGGGAGGATGAAGAAACTGTAGAAGTTAACGAGGTAACCTATAATTGCTGTGTGTGAGTGAGATCTCATGCTTATCCGGCAGACACTATAGCAGTCTTATTTGTTGAGATATACACGTAGACACTATAATGTACATATAAAGAAAGAGTGGAAGATACAAATGTTGTGTATGTGTGTATATGGTGTGTATTTAAATGGTACACACCAACAGACGGTGCATATAGAAAATACAGCTTTGTGCCATGTGTAACCGTCAACTGAACAGGCCCAAGTGCCAGCACCAGTTGAAGCCCCACGAAATGAAGACCTAACGGGACCAGATAATTGTGCTGGTGAAGAAGCGATGGAAGTCGATGAACCCGTACCATGCTTTGTTCCTGACACTCTAGCTCTGGAATGGGAAGTTGCAGTTACTGCGAAGAAACAAGCAATTGCTGAGAAGATGAAAAAGCCCGATCAAGTTACTAAACCAGCCGATAATCCCCCTCAGGTACGTTACTATTAATATTCTCACGGGATATGCGTGTGTGTGCGTGTGTAAATATGATATATATATGGTACTAAAGAGGTGTTAATTAAGAATGATTAGTGCTACGTTTAGAACGTCTCTCTCTCTCACACACACACACACGCACGCACGCACGCACCATCAATGTCTAAATATATATATGTACAAAAAGGATTTTCATACAGAGATGTATGCATATGACAAGTGCGTGCATAAACAACATATGGGGTCTTTAATAGTAATAACATTTTGACCGTTGCAAAGGTGCCAAAGTACAAGTATAACGAGCCGGTGAGGAAGAAGGCGGAAAGAGAAGCATTGCAAGGGGTTGAGTGCAACCAGTGTAAGAAGTTTTATGCCGTGCTCGCTGGAGATGCTGACGGCGTCATGAATACCGCGCGGTGTGAGCATCACAACGAAGTGTCCAGACACCGTTACAGGTATGCGTATGCAAATAATGTATGTGTACATAATGGGAAACATACGGGTATGCTACATACATGTACATTAATTTCATATGCCATACGTTATGTGATTCGTTAAATGTATGCATAAATACACACGCATGACCACATTCTTGTCGTCTCTTTTACTTAAAGACGATGGCATGCAGGTATGTTCCTCCCAGTACTCCTGAAGGCTTTTGGAACATCGGATTCAACACCGAAACGCAAACATAGAGCTGGTTTAAGCGATCGGAGTGTATAAATATGATACATGTGTATATAGGGATGCGTGTATATGTAAGTATTATCTATAGATAGATAGATAGATACTATGGCATGATGGCCCACATATTGAGAGATAACGTCACGTGAAGATGTGACCGTAGGTGGACCTCGCGGAGTTGGAGGAGGTGGAGTTCTCGCAGGCGGAGGTGGTGGTGAAGAGCGGCTATATGGAGGTGGCAGAAAACCCACAGGCGGAGGAGGTGGTGAACGGCGGCGAAGATCTCACAGGTGGTGGGGTGGTGGTGGTGGACTTGAACCCTTTGTTGGAAGAGTTTTGTAAAATGTAGAAAGAGCATGATAAACAGCCTTGTTGTTCGTTGATACCACTTCCGCAGCTTGATCTCGGAGTTTGCAAGCCTCCTCCTTTTTCGGAGTGCCTCCTGCAGGAGTTTGCAAGCTCCCTCTTGTTTCTCGACTGCATTCGTTAGGAGATTGCCAGCTTTCTTTTCTGCTTTGAGTGCCTTCTCTAGTGCATTTCCAGCATCTTTCTGACGTGCAGCCTCCCTCTCGGGCACCACCTTCCACCACCACCAACGAGCTGCAGTTGCAGTGACTCTATCTTCGGCTGCAGTGACTCTATCTTTGGCTGCAGTGACTTCACGTTCGGCTGCAGTGACTCTATCTTTGGCTGCAGTGACTTCGCGTTCGGCGTCGGTGACTTGGCGTTCGGCAACCTGGAGTGAGATCACATCCCTGCACCACCGATTACGAATCTTCACCACGTTCTTCTGAGGTTGAAGGCATGACCAGTCGGCAGTCGAGGGGACTTCTCCCAACTTAATCTCCACGAGCGTCCAAAATTTTCTTTAAAAAATCCTGAAACCAAGAAAAATAAATAAAGAATAAGTGAGAACACGAAGCCAAATGTACCTTGGCCTCCTGATCTTCTGGTGGCTGACATCGTGGCTTACGTCGTTCCAGATGCGGAAGCACACTCCATTCCACCGTTCGTTCTTTAGTAGCATCCACTAGCTGCCACAAATGAGCGAGGCTAGATCCTACCAAATAAACGTACCGTTCCGCCAAGTCTGTAGTGATCTTACCATGAGAACCCAAAGCGCTATCAACAAACCTCACAAGTTCCTCCTCAGGAATGGATGGCAGGTTGTATCCTTTTGCCCTTGCCAAAGCATCCTTCTGGCGTTCCAGTATTCCCAAGCCCTGCCCCCGGATGAAACAAGCCATACACTAAAACTTTTTACATCCCTAGCGCACTTCCCGATGCCTGCGATACTGTACAGGTCTCTCTCATCTAGCTTGTTCACGTTGTCCAAGATGATCACGAGGGAACTAGAAGCATCAGGACAAACCCATCTCCTCCACACGTTACCAGCCACCGTGAGCCTGTTCCATACACCAGCCACCGTGAGCCTGTCCCATACGCTCGTTCCCCTTACAAGTTCATGAAGGGAAGGGAACATTGCTCCATACTCCTTCTGGATTTTCTCCTCCAAGGCCTTCAGAGACCCACCATGGGCAAAGGTGTAGTAGAACACAGCTTTTCCTCTCCTCTTTGCAGCAGAAAGGATGGTAGTGGTTTTCCCGCAGCCCGGGATTCCGAAGAATACCACAAACTGCGGGCTATCATTCATCATAACGAGCAACTCATTTCAGCTTTGCTCGTGTCCACGTGCGGCTCTGGCAAAGAGAAATCGGGGAGCAGAGGGTGATTCAAGCGCCAGACGAGGAAGGCAGTGTCAAGAAACCAAACGCCACAACCAGGCTGAAAAGCAGGCCGACCAGAGTCATGATCCCCTTCCGAGCCATCTTTAAATATCGTACTTCTCTGTGGACAGGGGAGGCAGCAGCGGAGGAGGCCGAAGAAGTCGAAAACCTTAAACTTGTGGCTTGTGGCGGAGGAGGCCGACGTCGGGAACTCTGGGCGGCGGCAGAGAGAACCGCCGTCGACGGCGGAGGAGGAGGCGGACGTCGGGAACTCTGGGCGGCAGCAGAGAGAACCGCGTCGGCGGCGGCGGAGGACGTCGGGAACTCTGGGCGGCGACAGAGAGGGCCCATCCACCTCCAACACCTGACATCAAACCTGATGCTCGAGCCGGCGGCAGCGGAGGAGGCGGACGTCGGGAACTGGGCAGAGAGGGCCCATCCTCCGAAGCGGCGACAAGCACCAGGAGCCACCACTCGCATCATCGAAAAACCCCTAGAACCTAGACCGTTGCCCTAAATGACCGAATATTCGTGCAGTGAGAGATAGATAAGCAAGGAGATTAGTAGAAATTTTAGTAATTGATGGTCAAATATAATTAACTAATAAAAAACATAATAATTAATGTTTATTGTTGATGTTTTTCATAATTAAAGTAATCATTTTTAAAAAATAAAACGAGTTTTTAAATAAATATTAACCTCAAAATTTCACAATCGTAATAGTTTTTAGTCGTTTTCCACCTCGGGATAGTATTCTTCTGCACTGAATGCGTATTGCTGAATCGCAGCAAATGCCACCGTCTCCACACAGATGAGCAAATTCTGATAAGCTTCTTCGATCCGGTTCACTTGGAGTCGCTTTTGCTTTGTGATGAATCCAGCAGATGCCAGCAGCTGGAGAACCAGCTCTCAAGAATGAACAAAACAAAACAAAGATATCCCCTGAAACGAGAGTGAAGAGCTTGTTTACCTGCCAGAAGGAGAAGAAAATAACTCCTTTGATGCACAGGAACTTTGCAAGCGGCTTGTGGGAGCCAGCTCTTTCACAAAAACGTGGTAGAATTGGATGAGCGAGTACATTGCCAGGGTGACTGAGGAGTTGAGGACTATGGAGATGATCCAGGTTATCATCCCCTCGTATAAACCACTTAGCTCCAGCCACACCATGAGAACAGAGAATACGGGCCAGATGACAACGTCCAGAGCTTGAGCAGCTTGAGCGTCTTGTGATTCAGCGGGGATTCATGCCGCTGCAACAACAAGTTCCCGTTTTGAATTCGTTTCTTTTTTTCTTTTGCCAAGGCACATATCACAAAGAGAGTGATTGGAAAGGAGTTGTGGATCTTGATATGGTCAGGGACAACGCTGTTGCTGATGAAAATCCCCATGTAGCTGTACATGAGACTCAGGGACTTAGCGATCACCTTGAAAACAGAGTAGACCCAGTAGAGCGAGTGAAAATTTACCAGAACGATCAACAATGGTACTTACCAGAGCCTGGTAGCATTCCTTGATGGCATCCAGGAACATGAAGTGAAGCAGCATTCCTTGATGCCATCCTTGAACATGAAATGTGCCTCACTGCCGGCATTTGGACGAGGCAGAAGAACGAATCAATGGCGTAGAGGGGAGCCATGAACACGATGAGAAATCCATGCCGCAAGTAAACAAGCAGCTCTGAAATCTACCTAGCCTAGCTCAGGCTGCCTTCAAGAGTAGTAGGCTTAGAATTTCATTGACTGATTAACAAAGATCAAGTTCAACTTGAAGTTTTCAACTTGTTAATGTTCACCCCATGCAGCTTGGAGATGGTGCTCTGGTTGTGGCGGCGGAGGATTACGTGGCATGGTGGGGGTGGAGGGCGATTAGGTGGTGGTGATGGTGGTGGACTTCGTGTTGCGGGAGGTGGTGGTGAAAACCTCTGTGGTAGTGTAGGTGGACCTCGTGGAGTTGGAGGAGGTGGTGGAGGTCTCACAGTGAAGAGTGGCTATGTGGACATGGCAGAAAACCCACAGGTGGAGGAGGTGGTGAAGAGCAACGAAGATTTCACAGGTGGTGGGGTAGCGTGGTGGTGGTGGACTTGAACCTATTGTTGGAAGAGGTGGTGGAAGTGGTGAATGTCTGCAAATGCCATAGTTTTGTAAAATGTAAAAAGAGCGTGATAAACAGCCTCCTTGTTAATCGATACCACTTCAACAGCTTGATCTCAGAGTATACGAGCCTCCTCCTATTTTCGGAGTGCCTTGCGAGCTCCCTCTTGTTTTTCGACTGCATTAAGAGATTGCTAGCTTCCTTTCCTACTTTGAGTGCCTCCCCTAGTGCACTTTCAACATCTTCCTCTTTAAGAATTGAATTGAATTTAACGTGTGTTGTAAGAAGTTATTTAAGTTATGATTAATATACTTAATATTCAATTGATAGGTCATAGCCCTTGCAATGTGTTGGCGGTTGAATTAAAAAATGAATTATGCAGAGAATTGAAAAGGCTTACATTTGGTAGCATAGCAGATGGATCAAAGGTCGCGTTCTGTAGAAACCACACCACAACCACGCTGAAGCCTATGCATTAAGATTAGGAAGTGGAAAAAGACTCAAGAACAAACACAAAGAAAATTCACGGGAGGAGTTTGCCCAACAAAACCATTTCTCTCGTTGAAGTGATGATGCATAAGACCAGCAGGAGTAAATCACCAGTTAAATCCAATTCCCTACAATCTCCGATCTCGATCTCAAACCACTAGTTCAAGGAGTAGTACAGTAGCCACAACAAGCACCAATGGCTGATAATCCAATGGCACAATCAGGAATTTCCGGAGTCACCAATGTTGCCACTAACCTCAGTCCTTCAAGGAAGAAAATATCCTTTGATTGAATAGTTGGCCAATGTTCACTGTACTTCAGTATTACGCTTTTAAGACATATTAAGCAATCCAGTGGGAGAAGGAGTCACACGAGAGATCATCGACCATTGAGCATTGCAAGAGTTGGGACAGTAGAGATTCAACTTCAGAATGGTGAGATTGTCGATCTTCGACAGGTTCACTATGTCCCACACTCAGTGAAACTCTTATCTCGTTGGGAAGATAACAGATGCCGGTTGAAAGGTCAGATCGATAAGGACAAGATCACTTACACTGACAAGCAAGGAACCATAGTAGCACGTGGCCAGAGACATGTTGGGAACTATAGGCTAGACGCCACATTGGTGATACCAAGAAGAAGATCTTCTCCACGACTCTTCAACGATGGCATCAACGATTAGGACATGCAAACGAGGCAGCGATTCGAGCCTGTAGCTCGGGACCAGGACCAGCTTTCAAAACTTTCAAGTACTTAGGACACAACCTTGAGTTCTGTAAGGCATGCTGTTTTGGAAGACAACATAGATAGCCGTTCCCCAGTAAGGGCATCTGCTGTAAGACCACTCAACCTCAGAATTAGTGCACACAGACATGTGTGGACCAATGCATGTTCAGTCATTGAATAGAAGGAGGTATTTTGTGACGTTTATAGATGATTTACTCATTACACAGTGGTGAAATTCTTGATTAACAAATCAGAAGTAGCAGAAATGTTTCGGCTATATAAGATTGCTGTAGAAAACTGTGGCAGAATTTGAAAATCCGTGTACTTAGGAGTGATAAAGGTGGGGAGTATCAAGCAAGTATGCTTAAGAAGTTGTGCGAAGAATCTGAGATTCAGCAGCAGTTTACAACCCCATACTCAGCTCAACAAAATGGAGCGGCGGAGAGAATGAATCGGACTCTAGTGGAGACGACAAGATGCATGCTTATGCATGCAGGAACATCGCTCAATTATTGGGTAGAGGCCTTAAGCACAACCAGCTACATCCAGAATCGACTTCCTGCAAGTAGCATTGGTGGAGAAGTTCCATTCACCCGGTGGACTGGGAAGCGAGTCAGTTTGAAACACCTTCGTGTGTTTGGGTGCCTGGCATATGCACATGTTCTGGACGAACTCCGTCGTAAGTTGGAGCAGAAGAGTAACATGTATATCATGGTGGGATATTGCCAAGAGAGTAAGGCATATAGGCTTTACGATCCCACTCACCAGAAAATTGTTGTGAGCCGAGACGTTAAGTTTAATGAGGATATGCTTTACAAGGATAAATTTACAGTTCAAGTTAATCCGACGGCATATATTCTTGAGGAAGAGCAGCCACACAGCCACAAGATCCACCAGCACATGGGCCTGATCCAGGGCGGATTGGGGAAGATCCAGGACTGCAAATTGCAGCAGATACAGATCTAAGTGAGAGGAGCACGAAAGCGAGGAGGAGATTCCTCCACTTCAACAAGCACCTCCGCAGGTAACTAATCCAGACCGACTCATCAACACAATCACGAGAAGTGGGAGAATTAGCTACAAGTCACGAAAGGCAAGAGAAGCTGATGAGTCTTCAACCTCCTTCTTCACCTCTAGGTATCCTCGGGAGCCCGGACAGTGCATGAAGCTATGCAATACAAGAGGCAGCAGAATGGAGGGCTGCCATGGAGGAGGAATATGCTTCTCTCCTCAAGAATCAGGTTTGGGAGCTTGTTACTCTTCCCCACGGTCGCCGCATTGTAAGTACCAAGTGGCTATTCCAGAAGAAGCTGGATGCACATGGCAAAGTACTCCGATACAAGGCTCGGTTTGTTGCATGAGGGTTCTCACAATCGTTGGAGTTGACTTCTATGAGACGTATTCACCAGTGGTGAAGATGGCTTCCATTCGTCTCATTCTTCGGACAGCAACTAGCTTGAATCTGGAAGTTCACCAACTTGATGTAAAGACTGTTTCCTGTATGGGGAGCTGAAGGAGGAAGTCTACACTACACAGCCTGAGGGATTCGTGGTACAAGGACAAGAACACAACGTTTGTCATCTTTGGAAGGCCTTGTATGGCTTGAAGCAGTCACCACGAGCCTGGTATGATCATGTAGACAGGTTTTCTCACCTCCATCGGTTTCCAAAAGTCCACTACATATGGAAACGTATATGTCTTTCGACAGGGAGTGGACTTTGCATACCTGGCATTATATGTTGATGACAACATCATGGCTGCTAGCCAGTTCAATTCTTTGAACACCAGTTTTGATCTCAGTTTGAGATCTCCGCAACCGGCGATTTGTGCTATTGTTTGGGCATTCAGGTGTTCCAGGATAGAGCTGCAAGGGTGATTCAGCTATCTCAAGCACACTATGTGCAAGAGATACTTCAGAAGTACGACATGGCCGACAGCAACCCCGTCAGCACCCCCATGGACATACACACACAGCTTTCAAAAGATCAACAGCCGACGTCTGAGGAGGAGAGACGAGTCATGGCACAGGTTCCTTATAGGCAGATAGTTGGTTGTTTGTTATATCTAGCCATTTTGACTCGACCAGACTTGGCTTTTGCAGTCAGAGTGGTTTCCAGGTTTGTAGAGAATCCAGGAGAGGCTCATTGGACAACAGTCAAACGTATCTTACAATACTTGCGAGGCACAGTCGGGTTTTGTCTCACATATTTAGCTAGTGGGAGCTCTACAGGAGACCACATGGTAATGGATCTAGTGGGTTTCACATATTCAGATTGGGCAGGAAACAGGGAGACTAGGAAGTCCACTTCAGGATATGTGTTTCTTCTGGATGATGGGCTTATCAGTTGGATGAGCAGACTACAGCGAGTGATTGCACTCTCCTCGATGGAGGCCGAGTACATTTCAGCAACAGAGGCGGCCAAGGAAGCAACATGGTTAATGAAGTTGCTGAAGGACATGGGAATTTCATTTCCAAGGCCGATCACAATATACTGTGATAGCACTAGTGCCATAGCTACTTCAGAGAACCCCAAACATCATGACAAAGTCAAGCATGTTGATGTGAAGTATCATTTCATCCGACAAGAGGTTCGAGCCGGGAATATCAAACTCAAGCATGTGTCTAGTATCGAGATGGTTGCAGATATTATGACCAAGGCCTTGAGCAGGGATAGTTTCCAGCGACACCAACTCTCATGGTTGAGTGGGAGTGTTGAGATGTCCAGCGTGGAGTCCAAGCTGGAAGAACAGTTATATATGGTTTAGACCATATATAGTTTAGGCCGTATATACTTATGGAGAATTACCATATATAGTTATAAAGAAACTGTATAAATAGGATCCAGAAATACAAAACATAGGTTAGTTGATATTCGGCTTGGCTCGTGTTTTAACACCTTTTCACAACATGATATCAGAGCTAAGAACAACAGCAGTTCAAGGGTCATAGGAAGTAGCAAGTGCAGTTTGTGGAGCGTTATATCCTCAAGAACAGTTAGTCAGTGACAGACATACTTGAGAACATGACGACAAGCCACAAATCAATCCCAATTTCGGTCTTTGATGGGCACGACTTTGAGAATTGGCAGCAGGAAATCTCGTTTGTTATGATGCGTGACAATTGTCTACGAATTGGAGATGGTAGTGAGGTGAAACCTCAGACGAACCCAGAAGATTGGCAAGTTCGACATGACAAAGCATTGTCACTAATGGGGATTGGGCTTGGTAGGCATCACCACCATCACCTGGATCTAAACCAGTGGTAGGACATTCTCAAGTCCTCTTCACTTCGAACCAATTCGAAAAGAACCTTTTCAACAACACAATCTGATGGCGACCCTGGCTCAACAATCCACAGCCACAGGGGCTCCTGTGGCATCACAGGCGGCAGTAGGGGTGCTGATCAAATGGATTTTAGGATGAAGAATGGCGGATCCACTAGCTGATGAAGTAAATGAACTCCGAGGACAAATGAAATCCATGCAACTTTGAAGGCTAACAATGGGATACGTTGGAAGAGGAAGGAAGTTGAAGATGAATCTAGATCAGAGGGTGGAGAGCAAGCCGGAGATTGTGTTGTTCTGCCTTCCAAGTTTAGATGTCTTCAGAAGTCACACAGTTGTACCAGCTGCTGAAGAAAGATAAGAAAGCCTATGTGCCACCATTGCCTCGACCATATAACGAAGCAAGAAATAAGACGATGGTTTCTGACTAGATTTTAAGATGGAGCAATATTTTATGGCAACTGAGACTCCAGATTTTGACAAGGTATCGTGCTCAACAAACTCCTTGGAGAAGGATGCCTTGTCGTGGGGAGGAGACATTGCTCAGCAGTCCAGCTTGGACAAGCTTCTAAGATCGAGTCTTGGTCAAAGTTCACAAGGAAGCTAAGAGCTTATTTTGTTCCCAGCAACACTGAGATGAAGATACGAGATAAGTTCCATGAACTTCGACAAACAGGAACCATTGCTTGTATGTGCAGGAGTTTACCTCATGTGTTCTAGACATTGATGATATCACTAATAAAACAAAGCTGGGGGCTAAAGAAACATGTCAAGCAGGTCCCTTCTTAAAGACACCCTGCTCAGGCTCAAGCCCCAAGTCTCCTACTGCTTCAGCTAGCTCAATTGCATCGTGGAGATCTTCAGGTGAGGACTTTTCCACCTCCCCTTAAATTTAAGAATTACATCACCTTAGAGGTGTTCCTAACCTTATTTAACATGCCGAACTCATTTACATTAAATAATAAGTTTAACTGGGATGTCAAAATTAAGGGAGAGTTTTTTAAAAGGTAATTGCTACATTTGCTTAGAATTTTCGTGATATATAAGAATAACTAGTCGGACTACCCTAAAGACCTAAGTGCACTAAGTAGGATTATTTCTTATCACATATAAAGTTCATCACATAATTTAAAATAAGAACAGTCAATTTTCAAAATAAAAGTTAAGTCATAATAAAAATTATGACATCTCTTCTTTGTCACTTCTTTCTATATAGATATGTAAATTTATATATTATGTAAACTAATGTTATACATGTATATATATATATAATATATATATGTAAATATATATATATATATTTACATTTAAATATAACATTGTATATGTTCTTATCAACTCTTACATCATTTAATTTAAATACATGCTTTATATATATATAGACACACACATTTATATGTGTTATAGACAAGAGACCTTTTTATTCACATTAATACCTTTGTTGATGTTCTTTTTAAAATAAATAATTAAATATATCAAATGTGTGTGTGTCTATATATATATATATATAGAATATCTACATATAAATTATTAACATTTTAATGAATCTTCTACTTGCTCGCTTTTTATTTTTAGGTTATAGATCTTCCATTGTGTATTCACTTTCATCAATCTTTCAAAATTAATAAATAGTAATATAATTAATTAAGAAAATAAACTCATAATAAATAAATAATTTCTTTTAATTTTATTTATTGAGGCAATTAATTACCTATTAATGGAAAGTGAACTCATTTGCTTCAATTATAAAAAATTAATTTATAAAAACAAATTAATTTTCAAGATGAAATACAAGAGAACTTATAATAATATTTCCTTTTACTAATTAAAATTTAAAATTGTTAATAATATTAATTAGTAACTTAGGACTCACAAGTATGAAATTTATATTCGGTATAATAATTAATTTAAAAAGAGACTCTTATCCACTAATTATATTTTATTTATGCTTGTAAATTATGAATTGCAATAGTTTTCACAAAAAATTAAAAATTAAAAAACCCAAATAAATTAAAAAGCTCATTATATTAATTAAATTAAAGCATTTGCTAAAATTTTACATATTCAAAAGAAAAAGCTTTGTATACTTTATAAGTGTTTACATATGAAACGGTCTACATTATAGAATTAATTTAAAAAATGAATAATACTATAAAAGAATATATAAACATTAATATTGAATATTACATAATATCCACATTGTAAATTATACATAAAGAAGTTAATTGTAACACTTGTAAAATTTATATATATATATAAAGTTACCATACACATCAATCGAAGAAATAAAACATTTTGAGAACATACTAAATGTATTTTATTTGCATTACACAACACAAAGGCATAATCATATTTATGCATACATGTATAATTTATTTGTTTATATATTTTATTCAAATAGATAATATCAAGAATTATGTGGATTTGTGTGTTTTCTACAGAAATGCTGGTGAAAGAGCGCGAGAGTGCGGAGATTTCATGGCGGCAGGAAAAGTGCGAGATTGAGAGCAAGCTGGAGACCGCATTACGGGAGAAGGAGGAGATCGAAATCTGCTGGCGAAATGGCGAAGTGTGAAGAGGAAGCATGCTGAACTGGAGGATGAACTGCAGGGAAAGCGGCAGGTTTTCGTAGCTCAACGCCAGGTACCACAATATGAAAATGCAGTACGGATCTGTTCTTCGCAACATGCAGTTGCCGAGGAGAAGGGGGTACAATAATGGATTACGACTTTCTCCGGACAGGATCGAAGATGTCCAAGGAGCTGCAAACGACTGTCCATTCTCCCTGAGGTATACAGTACAGATATACATACATGGGCCTATGCAAATTTCTGTATGGGGCTTCACGCACGAAACCATTCAGTTGGCATAATATGTTCTTATAAGATCCATTTATACAATATAAACCCATGCAGTTTAATTCTTGTTTAAATACATACATGTATATATGCATGTGTGTGTGTAAAAGGAGATACGCTTAGTAAAGCCGCTTTTTTTTTTTTTTTCCTTCATTTCCAGGAGAGAAAACTACAGACCACTTGCATGCCAAATGTCCGAGGTACTGTATTTTCCACCGTTTCGTGTTTCTAAATTACAGCTTCTCGCTTATCACTATCGTTTTTATGTTTTGTACGTGCGTGCGTGTGTGCGTGTATATATAATTAAGCTCATTGCAGATGCTTGGGAAGCCGAAGAGTGCAGAAACGATGCTCAAAAACTGCAACACTTCGCCAGAAGCAGGAGACTCCGTTACAGGTTCTGAGAAGGTTTTTTAGTTTAGCCAAATACACTCACACACACAACAAACGTAAACTCTTTTATGGTTTAATCTTGGTCTTTCCAGGAGCGAAATCTTAGAACGGAATTTGCGCTCGGAGTAATCAAGGTACATTTCGTTTTTGAAGTCTAACTACTCATGGAACTTCAGTTATGGAAATATTGAATAACTCTTACTGTAATGTTTATCATATAACTCGTATGTATTCTCTGTACACAACATTACATACGTTTCACCTTGTGTATATGCTTTTAGAGGAGACACATAATCTTTATGGTTTACAGAAGCCGAATACTTCCATGTAACTGCGAGAAAAGCCGCTACACAGCTACGAAGAAGAGGAAAGGAACGCTTAACGAATTCTTCTATGCAAATCGAGGTATTCAACATATATGATATGATTATATACAATGATACGTTATGTATACTATTGTGTATATAGGTGCTTCAGACGGGAAATGGAGGAGCACAGAGCACAGAACGATGCCAGGGATCTCACGATGATTTTGAAGCACTCCGCAGGAGCAAGCTCTCCGGAAGATAGCAGAAGAAAACGCCAAGAAGCTTTATGTTCGTAAGAATGCAACAGATAACGTCAAGAAGCAGGTATGGGTTATGCTAGTATACATACACGCATAAACTTGTTCAGTCTTAACAAAATACGTACATACATCTATAAACCATCCCATTTCTGGAGCAGAATGCAACAGAAGACGGAAAGAAGCAGGATGATCATCTTAGACCAGAATGTCCGAGGAATCTTTCAAAGCACGATGAGCAGAAACCAGTAAGAACGCTGTGCAACAGGGTATATCAAACAACTGGGAGGATGAAGAAACTGTAGAAGTTAACGAGGTAACCTATAATTGCTGTGTGAGTGAGATCTCATGCTTATCGGCAGACACTATAGCAGTCTTTATTTGTTGAGATATACACGTAGACACTATAATGTACATATAAAGAAAGAGTGTATGTGTGTATATGGTGTGTATTTAAATGGTACACACCAACAGATGGTGCATATAGAAATACAGCTTTGTGCCATGTGTAACCGTCAATGAACAGGCCCAAGTGCCAGCACCAGTTGAAGCCCCACGAAATGAAGACCTAACGGGACCAGATAATTGTGCTGGTGAAGGAGCGATGGAAGTCGATGAACCCGTACCATGCTTTGTTCCTGACACTCTAGCTCTGGAATGGGAAGTTGCAGTTACTGCGAAGAAACAAGCAATTGCTGAGAAGATGAAAAAGCCCGATCAAGTTACTAAACCAGCCGATAATCCCCTCAGGTACGTTACTATTAATACTCACGGGATATGCGTGTGTGTGCGTGTGTAAATATGATATATATATGGTACTAAAGAGGTGTTAATTAAGAATGATTAGTGCTACGTTTAGAACGTCTCTCTCTCTCACACACACACACGCACGCACGCACGCACCATCAATGTCTAAATATATATATGTACAAAACGGATTTTCTATACAGAGATGTATGCATATGACAAGTGCACCGTTGCAAAGGTGCCAAAGTACAAGTATAACGAGCCGGTGAGGAAGAAGGCAGAAAGAGAAGCATTGCAAGGGTTGAGTGCAACCAGTGTAAGAAGTTTTACGATGCCGTGCTCGCTGGAGATGCTGACGGCGTCATGAATAACGCGCGGTGTGAGCATCACAACAAAGTGTCCAGACACCGTTACAGGTATGTATTGTTGATATAATATCCGTGTATGTGTATGCACATAATGTATGTGAACATAATGGGAAACATACGGGTATGCTACATACATGTACATTAATTTCATATGCCATACGTTATGTGATTCGTATACAGAGCTAAATGTATGCATAAAATACACACGCATGACCACATTTTCGTCATCTCTTTTACTTAAAGACGATGGCATGCAGGTATGTTCCTCCCAGTGCTCCTGAAGGCTTTTGGAACATCGGATTCGACACCAAAACGCAAACATAGAGCTGGTTTAAGTGATCGGAGTGTATAAATATGATACATGTGTATACAGGGATGCGTGTATATGTAAGTACCCACATACAGACATTATCTATAGATAGATAGATACTATGGCATGAGTGAGAGATAATGTCACATAGGTGGACCTCGCGGAGTTGGAGGAGGTGGAGTTCTCACAGGCGGAGGTGGTGGTGAAGAGCGGCTATGTGGAGGTGGCAGAAAAACCCACAGGCGGAGGTGACGGCATAGTTTTGTAAAATGTAGAAAGAGCATGATGAACAGCATCGTTGTTCGTTGATACCACTTTCGCAGCTTGATATCGGAGTCTGCAAGCCTCCTCCTGTTTTCGAGTGCCTCCTCCTGTTTTTGGAGTGCCTCCTCCTGTTTTCGGAGTGCCTCCTCCTGTTTTCGGAGTGCCTCCTGCTGTATCTCGACTGCATTCGTTAGGAGATTGCCAGCTTTCTTTTGCTTCGAGTGCCTTCTCTAGTGCATTTCCAGCTTTCTCCTTCCACCACCACCACCGAGCTGCGACTCTATCTTCGGCTGCAGTGACTCTATCTTCGGCAGCTGCGACTCTATCTTCGGCAGCTGCGACTCTATCTTCGGCTGCCGTGACTTCGCATTTGGCGTCGGTGACTTCGCGTTTGGCGTCGGTGACTTCGCGTTTGGCGTTGGTGACTTCGCGTTCGGCGTTGGTGACTACGCGTTCGGCGTCGGTCACTTCGCGTTCGGCAACCTGGAGTGAGATCACATCCTGCACCACTGATTACGAATCTTCACCACGTCGTTCTGAGGTTGAAGGCATGACCAGTCGGCAGTCGAGGGGACTTCTCCGAACTTAACCTCTTCACGAGCGTCCAAATTTTTTTTAAAAAAAATCCTGAAACCAAGAAAAATAAATAAAGAATAAGTGAGAACACGAAGCCAAATGTACCTTGGCCTCCTGATCTTCTGGTGGCTGACATCGTGGCTTACGTCGTTCCAGATGCGGAAGCACACTCCATTCCACCGTTCGTTCTTTAGTAGCATCCACTAGCTGCCACAAATGAGCGAGGCTAGATCCTACCAAATATACGTACCGCTCCGCCAAGTCTGTAGTGATCTTACCATGAGAACCCAAAGCGCTATCAACAAACCTCACAAGTTCCTCCTCAGGAATGGATGGCAGGTTGTATCCTGTTGCCCTTGCCAAAGCATCCTTCTGGCGTTCCAGTATTCCCAAGCCCTGCCCCTCGGATGAAACAAGCCATACACTAACACTTTTTACATCCCTAGCGCACTTCCCGATGCCTGCGATACTGTACAGGTCTCTCTCATCTAGCTTGTTCACGTTGTCCAAGATGATCACGAGGGAACTAGAAGCATCAGGACAAACCATCTCCTCCACACGTTACCAGCCACCGTGAGCCTGTTCCATACACCAGCCACCGTGAGGCTGTCCCATACGCTCGTTCCCCTTACAAGTTCATGAAGGGAAGGGAACATTGCTCCATACTCCTTCTGGATTTTCTCCTCCAAGGCCTTCAGAGACCCACCATGGGCAAAGGTGTAGTAGAACACAGCTTTTCCTCTCCTCTTTGCAGCAGAAAGGATGGTAGTGGTTTTCCCGCAGCCCGGGATTCCGAAGAATACCACAAACTGCGGGCTACCATTCATCATAACGAGCAACTCATCTTCAGCTTTGCTCGTGTCCACGTGCGGCTCTGGCAAAGAGAAATCGGGGAGCAGAGGGTGATTCAAGCGCCAGACGAGGAAGGCAGTGTCACAGAAACCAAACGCCACAACCAGGCTGAAAAGCAGGCCGACCAGAGTCATGATCCCCTTCACGAGCATCATCCTCTTTAATATCGTACTTCTCTGTGGACAGGGAGGCAGCAGCGGAGGAGGCCGAAGAAGTCGAAAACCTTAAACTTGTGGCTTGTGGCGGAGGAGGCCGACGTCGGGAACTCTGGGCGGCGGCAGAGAGAACCGCCGTCGACGGCGGCGGAGGAGGCGGACGTCGGGAACTCTGGGCGGCAGCAGAGAGAACCGCCGTCGGCGGCGGCGGAGGACGTCGGGAACTCTGGGCGGCGACAGAGAGGGCCCATCCACCTCCAACACCTGACATCAAACCTGATGCTCGAGCCGGCGGCAGCGGAGGAGGCGGACGTCGGGAACTCTGGGCGGCGGCAGAGAGGGCCCATCCTCCGAAGCGGCGACAAGCACCAGGAGCCACCACTCGCATCATCGAAAAACCCCTAAAACCTAGAACGTTGCCCTAAATGACCGAATATTCGTGCAGTGAGATTAAGCAAGGAGATTAGTAGAAAATTTAGTAATTGATGGTCAAATATGAATTAACTAATAAAAAAACATAATAATTAATGTTTATTGTTGATGTTTTTCATTAATAAAGTTAATCATTTTTAAAAAAAAAACGAGTTTTTAAATAAATATTAACCTCAAAATTTCACAATCGTAATAGTTTTTAGTCGTCTGTCTTTTCATTTTTTTCCACCTGGGGATAGTATTCTTCTGCACTGAATGCGTATTGCTGAATCGCAGCAAATGCCACCGTCTCCACACATATGAGCAAATTCTGATAAGCTTCTTCGATCCGGTTCACTTGGAGTCGCTTTTGCTTTGTGATGAATCCAGCAGATGCCATCAGCTGGAGAACCACGCTCTCAAGAACAAAAACAAAACAAAGATATCCCCTGAAGAGCTTGTTTACCTGCCAGAAGGAGAAGAAAATAACTCCTTTGATGTGGATCTTGATATGGTCAGGGACAACGCTGTTGCTATTGAGGGAATATTTGATTCCCTATTGAGGGAATATTCGTGATTCCCTCTTACGTCAAGTTGACCCGTCGTGTCTGTTCAGTTCATATAGTCAATAAGAGAAACGCCCAGCAGGCCCCGGGCATAGCGCCAGCAGTGGCTAGCATTCCCGAATATGGTATCGGAGCAGGATCACGTCCCACTCTGAAAAAGAAAGATGGCACCCTCATCTTCCTTAACCTTGGAAGTGTACGATGGCAAGGATTTCCAGTCATGGAAAACTCAGATGCTATTTTACTTCATAGAAAAGGATCTCTAGAGCGTGATCGAGAGCAGCCTCAAGCCAGAGGACGATGTAGATGAGAAAAAGGAGTGGGACACCAAGAATAGCAAAGCTTTAGGGGTCCTGGGATGAGGCCTCGGAAAGAAATATCGAAGCTACCTTGACATTGACAAGACGGCGAAGGAAAACTGGGATGCTGTGTGTGATCCTTGGTACAATAACCAGAGCAAGATTGTTGGAACTCAAACTACAGCTGAATAGCCATAAACAGGGGGGCAGAATCTGTAAGTGATTTTGCCAGTGCTCTTGTAGACATCGCCAAGCAGATCGATGCAGTTCAAATGAAGGACTTAGATGAAGATGATCACAGCTTTCTTCAAGGGGCTTAGCGGACCAATGCAACTTGTAGGGTCGCATCATTTAAGTTCTAGTAACACTTTTAGCCAGATCGTAGCCGACCTCACAGCGTTGGAGGGTTTTCTCAAGTCAGGGCAAGCGAGCTCAAATGAGAAAGAATTGGCACTCTTCGCAGGAAAGGGGAAACAATCTGTCACAGTGTGGGACAGACTAGGACCAACAAACGATCAGGGTGAGAGCAGCAAACCAGAAAAGCTCAAGAAGAAAAAAAAGAATGATCGCTGTAACATTTGCAAGAAACCAGGGCACTGGGCACGAGATTGCATAGACGAAGAGGCCAAGAAAGCTAAGGAGGCGCGAAAAGCTGAGGCAAAGAGACTGGCAGCAAGAAAGAACAAGTCGGCCAACTTTGCCAGGACAGCAGAAAGTAGCGAGGAAGACAACCAGGAGGACGTGGACGACCATGGCAGCTTGTTCATGGCCACTAGTATCCAGCAGGTTGCGAAGAACACTCTTGGCACAGAAGCAGAAGTGCTGTACCTTGATTCTGGGGCAAACAAACACATGACGCACCTCAGGAAATTTTTCACCACGTTGAAGAAGGTCCCAGGAAATAAGCAAATTTTTCTTGGCGACGACTACTCATACAAGGTGGAGGGTGTTGGGACAATCGACATCAAGCTGCCAACAGGACAGATTGCTAGTGTGAAGAATGTTTACTATGTTCCTGGAGTAAACAAGACACTCTTCTCAGTGGGAAAGATTGCTGATCGTGATCTGGAGATCACATTCACAAAAAAGATGTGTGCAATCACAGACGTGAATGGAAATGGAATAGCTTGTGGGAGCAGACAGGCCGGTCTCTATCAACTTAATGCCGAGGTGGTGCAGCTAGTAAAAGCTCTCTTTGCTGGGACGAAAAAAGCAGTGGACCTCCAGACATGGCACAGGAGACTCGGCCACACCAACCTACAGGACATCAAAGAACTAGCGGCAAAAGAGATGGTAAAAGGTTTGAGCATCACTTCATCAAGTGCGATGAAGTTTTGCGAGCCGTGTGCACTTGGTAAACATCACCAGCTCCCTTTTCCACAGATAGCCACTAATCGTGCTAAAGAACCTCTAGCACTGATTCATTCTGATCTCTCTGGCAATATGCCCACACTTTCTAGAGACAAGAAGCTATACTTCGTGACCTTCATAGACGACTACTCACGAATCGTAGCAGTAAAGTTCCTCCAGCTCAAGTCAGAAGCCTTCCAGAAATTCAAGGAATACAAGGCTCAGGTGGAGTTGCAGACAGGAAAGAGAATCAAAATGCTAAGAAGTGATGGAGGTGGGGAGTATACATCCAAGGAATTTGCCAGTTCTTGTATTTCCTCTGGAATACAATGGCAATTTTCAATCCCTGACACACAGCAGCAGAACGGTGTAGTAGAGCAAATGAATTGCACACTTCAGGAGGCAACACGAACTCTCTTGCGAGGTTCTGGCTTACCAAACTCATTTTGGTGTGAGGCCATCACAACGGCAGCATACTTGCGTAACCACCAGCTCACAGCAGCTGTATCAGGGAAGACCCCATATGAAGCGTGGTATGGTGTAAAACCAGATGTGAGCCATCTACGTGTTTTTGGAAGCATTTGCTATGCGCATGTGCTGAAAAAGCACAGAGATAAACTCGCAAGCACAAGTCAAAAGTGTGTCCTTGTTGGATATGTAGACACAATGAAGGGCTATAAGCTCTTCAACCTCGAAACTCAGAAAATGATCGTGAGCAGGGACGTCATCTTTGATGAGTCCAGGACGTATGTGACAAGAAATCTCCTGCCACCGCCAGAGTTTTCTCTCACGGAAGCAGCTGTGGATGACTCAGAAGAAAGTGAAAACAAATTTTCAGTTAGGGCACGCTCAATCACACGAGGCAGAGCTGAAGGAGCCGACGAGGGGAATGGAAGCAGCAACGAGGATGGTGCAGAGAGCGTGGATGGTGTTGGAGGCGATCCAAATGGAGGTGAGGGCTTGCTCCCTAAAGCTGAAGACTTGCCACTCAACACAGCAGGCGTTGGAACCAGTGGGAGCGCTAGAACAGCAAACCCAGTCAGCGGCGAGGAAGACCACGGTGGTGAGCGCACTGTTGGCAAGACCATGGCTGAAAATAGTAAGGGCAGTTTGAGACGTTCTGGCCGTGAGCGCGCACTCACAGAGACTGGGCATCAATACAGGGAGCAATTGGACATACAAGCAGCTAAGAGGGCTTCTCGGCAAGAAACCAAGGCTGCTAGAGGCAGATCAGTGACAGTGCCAATTCCTGAGACCTCTAACGATCCAGTCTTTTATTTTGCCAACTCTACCATGAGGAAGAAGGGGAGCAAGGCGAGAACCAGCTTCTACTTCTCTTCAGCCATGGCCGAGATGCACTTGTTCCAAAGACCATGGAAGAAGCTCTTACCAGACCTGATGCGGATCAGTGGCGCACTGCTTGTCAAGCTGAGTAAGCTCATTGATGGAGAACAAGACCTGGGATCTTGTGGAGCTGCCACCTGGGAGGAAGGTGATTAAGACCAAGTTCCTCTTGCGGCTCAAGACAGGACCTGATGGAGACACGCGCTACAAAGTCAGATTTGTTGCGAGAGGATTCTCACAAGTCAAAGAAGTCGACTTCTATGAGACCTTTTCACCAGTGGTGAAGCTTGCATCAATTCGACTTCTCTACAATTAGCAGCTCACGAAGACATGTACGTTGAGCACATGGATGTAACGACGGTGTTCCTGAATGGTGACCATCACAAACAAATTCACTTGTATTTGTGTGTATGAGAAAGAGAAAAACCACTTATCTTTATTAGTTCATCGAAGGCCTCTACGGCCTGAAGCAATCGCCTCGTGCCTGGTGTCAAGCCACGATCCAAGAACCAGGAAGAGAATAGGATTCCAAGACAGGAAGGCTTGACTCAGGACAGGACCGAGAATAGGAGGAACTAGGAACAGGAACAGGACAGATCCAGAGCAAGACAGGATCAGGATAGGATCGGAGCAAGACAAAAGCAGGACAGGATCCAGGAGCAGACAGGACAGGAGCAGACAGGAAACAAGACAAGAACAAGACAAGACGAGATTGATCGTAGTAAGACTGGTGTTGATAGTAACTGATTGTACAACAATTAGGTCGGAGCTTTTATGCTCACAACTCCAAGAGCTAATCTAGGCATGAGTGCTAAAAGTGGTTGCATGCATGCAAAGTGACTGCATGCATGCAGAGGCTAAGATGAGTCCACATGTCCCTTATCCTCTAGGCATAATCCTGTAGGAATATCCTGCAACCGAATCCTGTGTCCGGAATCCTGGTAGGAATATCCTGTAGGAAATCCTGCAACCCATATCCTGTATCCGGAATCCTGTAGGAAAGTCCTGCAACCCATATCCTGTATCCGGAATCCTGTATTCTGTATCGGGTCGTGACAGCACCTCCTCCCTAAAGACGAGTTCCACGAGTCTTGGGACCTGGTTTAGCAGGATAATGCCGATGGAAGGCAGCAACCTTGGAAGAAGCATGGAGTAAGTTGGATGCAGGTTCCCAAGTGCGATCAGTAGGCAAATACCCTTTCCAATCCACCAAGTATTGGAGTTGGTGGCGATGAAGACGAGAATCAAGGATGGCTGCAACTTCGTACTCAGGTTCAGTGTCAATGACCACAGGAGGGGAGGAGAAGAAACACGACCGGGAAGAGAAGAAGGATGATACGGCTCCAACAAGAGGTGTGAAACACAGGATGAAGTTTCACCGTGGATGGTAACTCGAGTCGGAAAGCTACAGGATTTACCTCCGCCACGATCCTGTAAGGGCCCAATCGTTGAAAATCCAACTTAGAAGAAGGCCTGTTGGTGCGAATGTGTCGACGAAGAAGCCACACGAGATCACCAATCTTGTATGCAGGTGCCGGCTGACGGTGAGCATCAGCATGATGCTTGTATCGTTCCTGTGCCTGCTGAAGATGAACCTGGAGATCATCCTGTACCTGCCGAAGATGCTGAAGACGATCCTGTACTGCAGGAGCGGAAGAAGGAGAAGCGGGAGGAGCAAAGTCAAAACGTGGATGGTGGCCTGTAAGAGCAAAGAAAGGTGTCTGTTGTAGATGCGTGAACGGAGTTGTTGTAGGCAAACTCCGCCATTGGAAGAAGGTCCAACCAGTTGTCCTGCTGGTAACTGATGAAGCAACGAAGATACTGTTCAAGGTCTGAATTGTGCGTTCGGACTGCCCATCGGTTTGTGGGTGATATCCTGAAGAAAGATCCGCTTTAACCTGTAGACTCCGAAGAAGCTCTCGCCAAAACTTGGACATGAATTGTGGACCTCGATCGGAAACAATGCTCTCAGGAAGACCATGATGTCGGAACACCTCACGGATCACCAACTCGGCAGTTGTCTGACCTGTAGCTGTCTTGTTGCAGGGTAGGAAATGAGCCTGCTTGGTGAAACGGTCAACCACCACAAGAACTGCATCGAATCCACGAGAAGGAGGAAGATCTGTGAGGAAATCCATAGAAATGGATCTCCAAGGAGCAGAAGGAACAGGAAGAGGACGAAGAAGACCAGAGGGTGCATGATGAGGCATCTTCGACCTGCTACAAGTGTCACAACTCCGTACAAACCTCTCCACAAAACCTCGCAACCCAGGCCACCAATAGTTGCGAGTCACCAACTCCACTGTCTTGGCCACACCAAAATGTCCTGTAGCCGGGGTATCATGACAATCCTGTACCACACGAGTCCTGAAATACCAACAGGAACGTACAGGAGACCTTCCCGGTACAGGAGTCCATCCTGTATGGTGAACAGGTTGTAGTCTGGACGGGAACTGGAGGAAGAGGAACTTGCAACGTCAGGATGAATGTGTGAGAACACATTCTTTGCCAAGTCGTCTGTAGCCAACTGCGAACGGACGTCCTGTAGGAGTGTTGAATTTGCTGGAGCCTGATGAACCTGCAGTGCCGCAAGCCGGAATCGATCAGGACCCAACAACACTTGCCTTTGACAGTCAAATGCAGGATCGCCCGGGCTTGGTGCAAGGTAAGAGCGCCTAGACAATGCGTCCGCCTTGCCATTCCGAAAACCGGGCCTGTAGACGATGACGAAGTCAAAACGTGATAGGAACTCGCCCACCTAGCCTGTCGCCGACTGAGAACTCGAGCCGTTTGAAAGTACTCCAGGTTCTTGTGATCCGTAAGAACTTGTACAGGATGTGCAGCACCTTCCAGGAAATGCCGCCACTCCTCAAACGAATCCACAATGGCCTTGAGTTCCTTGTCATGAATCTCGTAATTGATCTCGCCGACAGGAACTTACGAGAGTGAAAAGCTACAGGATGAAGCAACTTGTCCTCTCCAACTTGCGATAGGACGGATCCTACTGCAAAATCCGAGGCATCTGCTTCAATGAAGAAAGGATGAGAAGGGTCAGGATGTGCTAAAATCGGAGCTGTCGTGAAACGTCCTTGAGTGTTGTGAACGTGTTCCGCCTTGTCGGACCAAGAGAAAACCCTGTGCGCTTGGTGAGTTTGTGAGTGGAAGTACACGCTTGGAGAAGTCCTGTATGAACCGCCTGTAGAAGTTTGCAAAGCCAAGGAAACATTGTACATCTCGTACCGACTTGGGCCTCTCCCACTCCACGATGGTCTTCACCTTGTGCATGTCCATGGAAACGCCAGCAGGAGAGACGATGTAGCCCAAGAACTCCACCGAATCCCTATCGAAAAAACACTTCTCCAACTTCGGTACAGGCCATGCTCGCGAAGCCGCTCTAGAACTAGTCGTACATGCTTGTCATGTGCCGCCTGGTCCTTGGAGAAAATCAAGATGTCGTCGAGGTAGATCACCACAAACTGGTCCAAGAAGTCACGAAAGATGTCGTTCACCATGTGTTGGAACACGGCTGGGGCATTGGTAAGGCCGAAAGGCATTACCGTGTACTAAAATGTCCATACCTTGTACGAAAGGCAGTCTTCCACTCATCGCCGGGACGAATCCGTACAAGGTTGTAGGCCCTCGTAAGTCGATCTTCGTGAACACCTTTGCTCCTCGCAGCCGATCGAGAAGTTCCGGGATCAATGGCAACGGGTACCGATTCCGAATGGTGACTTGATTCAAACCCCTGTAGTCCACAACCAAACGTAAACTCCCATCCTTCTTCTTGACAAAGAAGATAGGCGCTCCTGCAGGGGACTTTGAGTGACGAATGAAGCCGGATGCCAAGTTGTCCTCGATGTACTGACGAAGAACCTCCAACTCTGTGGGTGACAATGCATAAATCGGTCCGAATGGTGGAGTCTTTCCTTCCGCAAGATCAATAGGACAGTCGTAGGACCTGTGAACAGGAAGAACTGCAGCCTTGTGCTTGTCAAAAACGTCCTTAAAGTCGTGATACTTGGATGGTAGGGAAGAAGGGAGGAGAAGGAGAAGGAGATTGAAAAACAGGAGAGTCGGATACAGGAAAGGTAGAAGAGGACGTAGGAGTTACTTGAAAGGCAAAAAGGTGGAAAGGAGCAGGATCAGTGGCGAGTTCATGCATGGTAGTGGTAAGAACTCGGAGAGGAGAAGGAGGGAGCTGTGACTGAAAAAGAGGAAGGATCTTGGGGGTGGAACAGAAGCAGGTAACAGAAAGAGCAGGATTGGAAAAAACCTGTGTGGTGTTGATGAGTGTACAGGATTGGAAGAATCCTGTACAGGAGTCCGTGGTGTGCAGGAGTGGGAAAAGCCTGCGAATGTGCTGACGAATCAACAGGAGGTGGATCCTGTTGAGGAGGAACCTTCGACACTGATACAGGATTGGAAGAACCCTGTACAGGACACCGCAAACTTACAGGAGTGGAGAGAGCCTGGATGTGCTGAGGAACTGACATGAGGTGAATCCTGTCGAGGAGGAGTCTTCAACACTGGTACAGGAACAGGCACGGTCAATCCTGTAGCTTGTACTGCCTCAGATACTAAGGATGTATCCTGCAACAGGAAGGTACAGGATTGATCCTAGCTGTCGGAGAGGAAAACGTGAGCGTCCTAGACCTCCAGTCGATCTGCGGATTTGCAACAACGAACCATGGCATGCCCAAAATGATGGGAGTCGACCGAGTCTTGATCAAGTTGAAGGAAATTGAACAGTTGAATGTGCCATACTGCAGGAGAGAGGTTCGGTAGCATGGGTAACTGCGCCAGAAGCAATAGACCCATCGGCCACCTCTACAGGAACTGCACGCTTCAACTTCACCACCGAAATGCCATGTTGAGTTGCAAACGTGTCATCCATGAAGCATGCATTTGCACCAGTGTCTAACAAGGCAAACTCCATGAGCTCTCGATTATTAAGATGAATGTGTACAGGAAACTTAAGTGATGGGATGGTATGAGCAGCACCAATGGAGCCTGCACCTACGTCCAACTTCGCGGCTCCTAGACGAAGTGGACATTGGAGTTTTCCGACTGAACTTCAGCTTCAACTTCACGCGTCTTGAAGTTCCTGGCTTTAATAGGACAATCTGCCACCTTGTGTCCTGCTCCACCACAATACAAGCACAGGTTCTCACTGCGACGACGTTGCTTCTCAGCAGCGGAAAGAGAGCCACGCTTGGATTTCTCAACCTCCATAGGAACTACTCCAGAAGGTGGTGCAGGAACATGTACCACAGCTGCAGGATTGGTTTGCAGGAACTGCTGACGGGATCTTTCCTGACGACGCTCGAACAAACGGTTGTCGCAACGAACAGCTTGTTGCATGATCTCCGCTAATGTTTGGGCATCCGGTAACGTAAGGAGAAGGTCCTTCACGTCATCCCTCAACCCAAAACGGAAGTGTTCGATCAATGCAGTCTCGTCCCATGGAATGTTCGTGCAAAGTTGCTGAAATTCGGATGCATAGACGGAAGCTGGTCGGGATCCTTGAGTGAGCTTCCGTAACTTCGTGCATGCAGAACGGTACTTATCAGGATCTCCAAAACAGGCTTCAAAGGCAGCCACGAAACCTTCAAAGTCTTCCATCAATGGGTCGTCACGCTCCAGCAAGGGGCAACCCAAGCCCGTGGAGATCCACTTAGTAAGGATGCCAAAAGACCCACCTTTTGAGCATCAGTCGAGTAGCGCCGTGGTTGCATACGGATCAAGAGCCGGATCTGATTCAGGAAACCTTGGAAATCGGCACGATTGCCACTGAACTTCTCTGGCATGCTAACCTTCGGCTCCGAAGAAAAGTTCGATGAAGAGGGAACCACCGATGCCTGGAGAGAGCCTGCGCAGCAGCCTTGGAGGATGCATCAGCAGCTGCATGTGCCGCATTGGTGGAACCTTGCAGGTCGGTGACCACTTGGCGCAAAGTGGCCAGCTCATGAAGTAACATTTGGTGCTCCGTTGAAAGTGCTCAAAATCAGCCATGATCTAGGAAAGAAAAAGGAGGAAAATGAAGGAAAAGAATCAAGAAAAAGGTAGCTGGAAAACGGAGAACTATGAAGCAGTTACTATCAAACTGTCAAGCCACGATCCAGGAACCAGGAAGAGAACAGGATTCCAAGAACAGGAAGGCTTGACTCAGGAACAGGACCGAGACAGGACAGGAACTAGAACAGGAACAGGACGGATCCAGGAGCAAGACAGGATCAGGATAGGATCCGGGAGCAAGACAGGAGGACAGGATCCAGGAGGCAGACAGGAAACAAGACAAGAACAAGACAAGACGAGATTGATCGTAGTAAGACTGGTGTTGATAGTAACTGATTGTACAACAATTAGGTCGGAGCTTTTATGCTCACAACTCCAAGAGCTAATCTAGGCATGAGTGCTAAAAGTGGTTGCATGCATGCAAAGTGACTGCATGCATGCAGAGGCTAAGATGAGTCCACATGTCCCTTATCCTCTAGGCATATCCTGTGGCATATCCTGCAACCGTATCCTTGTCTAGAATCCTGGTAGGAATATCCTGTAGGAAAGTCTGCAACCCATATCCTGTATCCGGAATCCTGTAGGAAAGTCTTGCAACCCATATCCTGTATCCGGAATCCTGTAGGAAAGTCTTGCAACCATATCCTGTATCCGGAATCCTGTATTCTGTATCGGGTCGTGACACCTGGTACGCAAAGATGAACTCGTTTCTTCTTGCCCTTGGCTTCGAGAGTCTCTCTGCAGACACTAATGTGTATATTAAGCAAGTGGGAGCTCTCCTGGTGCTGTTGGCTTTGTACGTGGACGACTGCTTGCTCCTCAGCAAAAGCAAGAAGCTGATTTATCAACTGAAGAAAGATCTCAATTCGAGATTCAAGATGGTGGATCTTGGGAGCGTCAAGTACTGTCTTGGCATCCAGATCTTCAGAGACAGGAGGAAGAGCACACTAGAAATGTCTCAAAAGAAATATATTGAAGAGCTCCTCTAGAAATTCAAGCTTAGTGACGTCAACTCTGCATCAACGCCAATGGAAGTTGGCATGCACCTCAGTAAGGACATGGCACCTCAGACGGAAGCAGCGAAAGTAGTGATGGAGAGGATCCCATACAAGCAGATGGTAGGTAGTTTAGTCTACCTCATGGTTGTACCAGGCTAGACATCGCCTATTCAGTGGAAGTGGTTTCGCAGTTCCTGGCAAATCCCGGCTTCCAGCACTAGCAGGCAGTTAAGCGTGTTTTCGTTACCTAAAGGGGACAGCCAATTATGTTTTGTGCTACACAAAAAAGAGCAGCCTCAACTCAAGCTACAGGGATTCTCGAATGCAGACTGGGCAAGGGAAGTTGATCAACGTAAATCAACTTCTGGCTACGTCTTCAGCCTGGGCAGCGCAGCAGTTACATGGAGCAGCCAGCGGCAGCCAATCGTGGCTCTCTCGAGCACAGAGGCTGAGTATATCGGGATGACCCAAGCAGCCAAGGAAATTCTTTGGCTCAGGACTCTGCTGAACGGTCTAAGCTACGAGCAACGGGAGGCAACGGTTCTGCATTGCGACAATCAAGGAGCTATTGCCTTGACGAAGAATCCAAGATTTCACCACAGGACAAAACACATCCAGGTTCAGTTTCATTTTATTCGTGAACAGGTAGTGGTGAAGAAAGTGGAACTCGTCTACTGTGCTACCACAGAGATGGTGGCAGATATATTCACGAAGGCACTTCCACCAGCAGTGTTCGCCGACACGTACAAGCTCTAGGCGTGAAGAAAAGAAGTATCGCGAGCTCAACTTGAGTGGGAGTATTGAGGGAATATTTGTGATTCCCTATTGAGGGAATATTCGTGATTCCCTCTTAGGTCAAGTTGACCCGTCGTGTCTGTTCAGTTCATATAGTCAATAAGAGAGACGCCAGGCATAGCGCCAACAGCGGCTGGCATTCCCGAATAGTTGCTGATTAAAATCCCCATGTAGCTGTACATGAGACTCAGGGACTTAGCGATCACCTTGAAAACAGAGTAGACCCAATAGAGCAAAAATTTACTAGAACGATCAACGATGGTACTTACCAGAGCCTGGTAGCATTCCTTGATGGCATCTAGGAACATGAAGTGAAGCATCATTCCTTGATGCCATCCTTGAACATGAAATGTGCCTCATTGCCGGCGATTTGGACAAGGCAGAAGAACAAATCAATGGCGTAGAGGGGAGCCATGAGCACGATGATGAGAAATCCATGCCGCAAGCAAACAAGCAGCTCTGAAATCTACCTAGCCTAGCTCAGGCTGCCTTCAAGAGTAGTAAGGCTTAGAATTTCATTCACTGATTAACAAAGATCAAGTTCAACTTGAAGTTTTCAACTTGTTAATGTTCACCCCATGCAGCTTGGAGATGGTGCTCTAGTTGTGTGGCAGCGGAGGATTACGTGGCGATGGTGGGGGTGGAGGGCAATTAGGTGGTGGTGATGGTGATGGACTTCGTGTTGCGAGAGGTGGATGTGAAAACCTCTGTGGTGGTGTAGGTGGACCTCATGGAGTTGGAGGAGGTGGTGGAGGTCTCACAGTGAAGAGTGGCTATGTGGACGTGGCAGAAAACCCACAGGTGGAGGAGGTGGTGAAGAGCAACGAAGATTTCACAGGTGGTGGGGTGGTGGTGGTGGACTTGAACCTATTGTTGGAAGAGGTGGTGGAAGTGGTGACATTGCAATGCCATAGTTTGTAAAATGTTGAAAGAGCATGATAAACAGCCTTTTTGTTAATCGATACCACTTCAGCAGCTTGATCTCAGAGTATACGAGCCTCCTCCTATTTTCGGAGTGCCTCCTGTAGGAGTTTGTGAGCTCCCTCTTGTTTTTCGACTCCCCTCTTGTTTTTCTACTGCATTGGTTAAGAGATTGCTAGCTTCCTTTCCTGCTTCGAGTGCCTCCCCTAGTGCACTTTCAACATCTTTCTGACGTGGAGCCTCTGTAAGAATGGAATTGAATTTAACGTGTGTGTAAGAAGTTAAGTTATGATTAAATAAAAATAGAATATTCCAATTGATAGGTCACAGCCCTTGCGGGTTAGTTATTAATGTGTTCGCGGTTGAATAAAAAAATGAATTATGTAGAGAATTGAAAAGGCTGACATTTGGTAGCATAGCAGATGGATCAAAGGGCGTGTTCTCTGGAAACCACACCACAACCACGCTGAACCCTATGCATTAAAATTAGGAAGTGGAAAAAGACTTAAGAACAAACACAAAGAAAATTCACAACCAGAATTAGTACGGGAGGAGTTTGCCCAACAAAACCATTTCTCTCGTTGAAGTGATAATGCCTAAGACCAGCAGGAGTAAATCACCAGTCAAATCCAATCCCTACAATCTCTGATCTCGATCTCAAACCACTAGTTCAAGGAGTAGTACAGTAGCCACAACAAGCACCAATGGCTGATAATCCAATGGCACAATCAGGAATTTCTGGAGTCACCAATCCGATGGCTCAACAATCCATAGCCACGAGGGCTCCTGTGGCATCACAAGCGGCAGCAAGGGTGCCTGATCAAATGGATTTTGGGGATGAAGAAATGGCGGATCTACTAGCTGATGAAGTAAATGAACTCTGGGAACAAATGAAATCTATGCAACTTTGAAGGCTAACAATGGGATACGCCGGAAGAGGAAGGAAGTTGAAGATGAATCTGGATCAGAGGGTGGAGAGCAAGCCGGAGATTGTGTTGTTCTGCCTTCCCAAGTTCAGATGTCTTCAGAAGTCACGCAATTGTACCAGCTGCTGAAGAAAGATAAGAAAACCTATGTGCCCCACTGCTTCGACCATATAACGGAGCAAAAAATAAGATGGTGGTTTCTGACTGGATTTTTAAGATGGAGCAATATTTTATGGCAACTGAGACTTTAGATTCCGACAAGGTATTGTGCTCAACAAACTCCTTGGAGAAGGATGCCTTGTCGTGGTGGAGAAGACATTGCTCAGCAGTCCAGCTTGGACAAGCTTCTAAGATCGAGTCTTTGTCAAAGTTCACAAGGAAGCTAAGAGCTTATTTTGTTCCCAGCAATGCTGAGATGAAGATACGAGATAAGTTCCATGAACTTCGACAAACGGGAACCATTGCTTTGTATGTGCAGGAGTTTACCTCATGTGTTCTAGACAATGATGATATCACTAATAAAACAAAGCTTCACCAATTCATGTGGGGGCTAAAGAAACATGTCAAGCAGGTCCCTTCTTAAAGACACCCTACTCAGGCTCAAGGCCCAGGTCTCCTACTGCTTCAATTAGCTCAATTGCATCATGCAGATCTTCATGTGAGAACTTTTCCACCTCCCCTTAAATTTAATAATTACATCACCTTAACCCTATTTAACATGGAACTCATTTACATTAAATAATAAGTTTAACTTGCTAGGATGTCAAAACTGAGGGAGAGTTTTTTTAAAAGGTAATTGCTACATTTGTTTAGAATTTTTGCGATATCTAAGAATAATTAATCGGACTATCCCTAAACACCAAGTGAACTAAGCGGGATTGTTTCTTATCACATATAAGGTTTATCACATAATTCAATAAGTAAGAACAGTAAATCTTCAAAGTAAAAGATTAAGTCATAATCAAAATTATTAATCTCTTCTTTGTCACTCTCTTTCTATATAAATATGTAGATTTATATACATATGTAAACTAATGTTATACATATATATATATATATATATATTATATATATTATATATATATATATATATATAATATTAAATTAAATATAACATTGTATATGTTCTTATTAACTCTTACAAAACTTATGTCATTTTTAATTTAAATACATGCTTTATTATATATAGACACACACATTTATGTGTGTTATAGACAAGAGACCTTTTTATTCACATTAGTACCTTTGTTGATGTTTTTTTTTATAAAATAAATAGTTAAATATATCAAATGTGTGTGTGTGTCTATATATCTTACATATAAATTATTAACATTTTAATGAATCTTCTACTTGCTTTTTATTTATAGGTTAGATCTTTGTTTATTCAAAAAGATAATATCTTAATACTTTCAGATACAGTTACTAAGTTTTTACACTAAATACATCTTACGTGTATGTGTGTATATGTAATTATATATGTATGTATACATATCTTATATATTTATGTATATATACATGTATGTATGTAGCAATATTATAAGAGAATTAAAATTGCTTACATATATATACATTAAGTGAAACACAAACACACACACACACACACACACTTCATAGGCAATCGTGGTTTTAGCAAGTTAGATCAGACTCGTCACACAACTGGATAATATAAGAATGAAATGTTTATGCGTTATTTATAAATATGTTACATGTAAACATATATTTATGATTATTTGACATATAAATAATACACTTGCACATGTAGATAGTAATTGTGGATTCTTGAACAAGATTAAGGAAATATATATGTGTAGTATTGATATAGATGTACACATTCCACGTTGGATGAGCGATTCACAGCGATCAGATCAGGTAACAGTCTCTTGCACAACCTGCACAGCTAGCATCTTGCAGTTGGTGTGTGTGTGAGAGAGAGAGAGAGAGATGTGTACACACCTCAATAAACTCAGGTAACCGGAAATGAAAACAATCACTCGTACATGGCAGACTGGTCTTCAGGTGGAGTAAAGGCGTCTGGAGGCAACCTTTTATGCTTACACGCCTTTGTTGTATACTTCCCTGCGGCACATATATACAATCGGGCCTCACATTGGTAACGGATATTCTCCCTGACATAAGCTCCAGGTAATGCTCAAAACACAAGGGTAGCGATTTCCAGTCGTAAACTGAGTGTAGCGTGCCCACACGTACCACTTCCATCCATTCCTCACACGACACCTGTTGACATGCATACATATGTGTGTAAAGGATCTACATGTCTATCAGTAGACATGTACGCATATACATATACAAACATCTATATAGATGTCTACAATGAGAAACGAAGTGCGTGCGTGCGTCACTTATAGAGAAGAGGCTCTGCTGATGATACATATCTTATATATCTGTTATAAATATATACACAGATTGTGTATGGAAATATAAACATACACAAACAATAAGATACACGTAACGCCAAATACTTTAATGCTTGTAAATTGCGTAACAAAGGTATGAAGTCAAAGAACAGAGACACACACACACACATACGAACCTGTACTCTCTTTAACACTTTGTGAACTCGCATAAGATACATGTCGATCATCCCACTATAGCATCCAATAACCGAGCAACACTTTCCTTTAAGAAACTGCCTACTCATCCTAGTGAACACAATAAACAACAGATTATCTCCATTCTTCGTATCGTTCATAAACACTGGAGGAACTAAGAACTTCCTCCCAGGTTACGAAGGTCTGATGCCGTTGGATAAAAACGCAGTCAGATTTCCATCCAGGCCCACAACCTGCAAATATGTGCATATAGCTTTTATATATTACTTCTTTACTATTTGTAACTGTAGTTAAGATTCTTACATATACATATAGAAGGCACACAGAGCAAGTATAAATGTATACCCACGGATGGTTCCCAGATGTTTTATGCTTTGCAGCAAGCGAGAAAATGAGAGACCAACGTAAGTGGTAATCCACAGTCTTCTTTGCAAACGCAAATAATAATAGTCCAACCAACGATATGCAAGTCCAGCATACCATTGTATGATGGCTATGTCCTCCTATACAAATATATATACAAATTTATGTATACTCTATACACGTGTGTGTGTGTTTGTGTGTGTGTGTGTGTGCGTTTTGCCCGGACACACGCACACCACACACTCACATTATCTCTATGTAAGAAGGATCACAAATGCTAGAGAAGCGTCTATAAGAAAAACCACATCTATATATACTTTACATGTATCTGTGCACATGCTTAGACGTACCTGTGCAAGTAACATCCTGAAGTGTGCAGGTCTCCCACCTTTGGTCACAAGCTCCCTAAGACGTACACTCTCCATGATAGGCATTGTCACAAGTAACCTGAGCTCCTCAGCTTTCGGATTCTTGGGCTTTATTGGGGGTGGCAACCCCGCTGCTAATGCCGCTTTCTCCTTGGCTTTAAAGTCCAGCTTATCCTGCTTTTGCTTAAGCCTCACATTTACATCTTCACTTTGTACAGAATACTCTAGTTCACCCAAAAACTTATCCGCCTCTTCTTGAAACCTGTTGGTGTAGATCTATTATTATATGCATCATAACCATTAATGTATGTATATACGAAAATATCCAACATTACATACTATAAACATATCTCACGTCACACGCGCACGCGTGCAGGCACTCACCTGTCAAAGGCAGCGTTGAGCTCTTTTGGAAGCTGCTGACGAATCCAGGGACTCATCATAATGTGACCTTTCCGAAGCTTTTCGCGAACAATAAGCCACTCATACTCCTTGTCCGTGGTTTGAAATCCCCTACAACAATATCAAACATGTTGCAATGTATACCATATTAAACACACATTGTATACATGGTTTTGTAGGCTTTCATGGATACACGCACACAAGCAAGCATTATGTATACTATATTAAACATTAGAAATTGTATACATATTTAAACAGATGCATATATCCAAGTACTTTTACTGCATATGGAGGTATGCATATACGCACCTTACAATGTCACCAGCAACACTTTCGAACATCCTTCTCACAGTCTCGTCCCCCTCTTTATCTGATTTCGAGTTCTTCCTTGCACGTTGATAAATCTCCACAAGCATCTCACCTCCCATCTTCCTCACCACGGAGTCAAAGTGGTTCTTCATCTGCCTGTACGAAACATACTATATCATATGCACATACATATACATATATATAAACACCGAGAGAGACAGAGGAAGTGTATAATTAACTTTCATTATACTGTATACTTATATACATAAGCTCTCTCTCCACACACACACACACGCATGAACGCACGCACACATACCTCTTAACCATCTCCACACGGTTTTGTACAGCTCGCATGGATTGTATACATGTCTGCTTTCGAAACTCTGGCATCTTCGAAGGAGGCACAAACTGGAGCTTGAACCCCAAGAAATCACAGAAATTGATGCTTGCATTACGAAGGGTTCCTCGTCCACGGTCCACCTATCATAACAACCATAACTGGCAATTTTGACAACGTAAGTAAGCATAGTTTACCTCTA
Organism: Selaginella tamariscina; assembly: GCA_003024785.1. Taxonomy (NCBI): domain Eukaryota; kingdom Viridiplantae; phylum Streptophyta; class Lycopodiopsida; order Selaginellales; family Selaginellaceae; genus Selaginella; species Selaginella tamariscina. Next base: position 506,968 of record PUQB01000109.1, read on the forward strand.
CCACCAGCTTCTCATTAAGGTAAAGAGTTATCTTTGTTGAACTGTGATGGTCCAGAGACTCCTAATAAGAGCTCGTCCCCATAGCGACATGCGTAAAGCTTTATTTTGGCCTCGTCTTCTATCATAGTTGGCGGCCGGACTTGCATATATCGTGTGTGTGTGAGTCTGAGTGAGTGGGTGGTGAGAGAGAGATGCACGTGCTATGTATATGATGCACGTATGATATACGAATACATGTGTGTGTGTGTGTGTGTGTGTGTGTGTGTATAGCACTAACGTCCTCGGTTATACCAATATCGACATCAGGGACTTCGGCATTTGCAATCTTAATTTCCTCAGGCTCGGGAGGATTCATACGTGTAACCCCTTATGCAACCTCCGTAATCTTCCAATCAAGCTTGTCAAGATATATGTTAAGAAGTAATGGAGACAGTATTGGCTTCTTGCAAAAATCCTCCCAATGAAGATTCATATCCATCTGAAAACAATACATAATATAGCATCATATGCTATGCTATAAGCATATATGATTCAATATAATATATAATATATACCACAGACGCACATGCGCACACACACCTGGAATGCACGGACACGGAAGAGCTGTTGCAGGAAGATGTGAGCCTCGTGTCATCGATATTCTCTTCAACTATATTGACAAGTATGTCCATGTTCTCTGCCATGAACTGGATTTGCAACCAAGCAAACACTTGGATATTATTAATGTACATATGATAACCATATATTAAAATAATATTGTATACACTAGTATACTACTATGAAATTTATAAATCCATCTACGTATAAACAAACACAACACACACACACATAGAACACTATCCTGCGATCAAGGCGAAGATTTATGAACCAATCAAGGTGCTTCCAGCGGTACTTAATCATTCTCATTGCCATATGCCGCCCTTTGTTAGGCCTACCTGCAAATGAGAAATTCGAGAACCGTGGTTCATAGACTTCCTGCAAAACATCCTAGTCGCCTCTATAGCCTGTGTATACAATAACAATTAACACACACACACACACACACACACACACATGTATAAACATGTGTCTCTGATATATATGTAACATAACCATTGTCCATGTGTATATACAAACATTGTCCACGATTACACAACACACATAAACACACAAATGTCTACATATGAATCTTTGCCTTGAGATTGGGAAGCACGAGCGTTCTTGCAGAGCTCTGTTTTGAAGGACACTGGGAGTTCAATGCAATTTGCCTTGACATCGAATATTCCAATTGCCAGCTCCCTTCCCAGTTCCTGGATTACTTCCAGCGTGATTCCATCAGCCTTCATTTGCCGTGACTCGCCTGGCAAAAGCGGCCCAGACCTGCCTTTAGTGTTACCTTTTGTGCAAGTGTGTGTGTGTGTGAGTGTGTACACATATATACATATGCATGTATACAAGTGCATGTCTGTATATAAGTGTGTAGCCCGATATACTACATAATATAATGGTATATAAATCATTTAAAATATGTACATGGTTCAAACAACACATTCCGCATGTGGTCTGCAACTAACTACATATAAATACATATTTGTGTGTCATAATAATATAGCTGTATACCATTTCACATATGCTTTTGTGCAGCTTAATATACACAACATAATGTACAATATACAAGGATCATTTAGAATATTTACATGGCGCAAAATAATTATGTGTGTGTGTTATTACAGTAAATGGAATTCATAAACATATAGATTATATTATAGAGATGGCTTAGAATGTTTAGGGGGTATAAATACATAATTAGGAAACAAAGCTGTGCCGCATTGCATATATCACATTTCATGTGCATATATGTGCATTTTCATTCTGATTTAGGACCTCACACACAAAAGCACGCGTCTAATTACTTACTGTTCTAAATCATGGCATACCTCCTTTTGATAGAATTGTAAGCAGCCATGAGATTGCTGGGAGAAGCAACCACATTCCTCATAAGCCCACAATACTTGCCATCCACAAATGCACCCTCTACGCCCTGCCTTATACGCTCCTGGTCCACATCCTGGAAGAGTGAATTTACCTCCTGTGTGATCATACTACGATCTGCGTGCGGTTCCATCGAATCCACGAGCGCCGCTGCAGCCGTTGAGTGCAATCTGTCACGCCCACATTTGCAATTCACTGCCCACACTCGCATTTGTAGACCCTAAAACCCTGCCATAAACCCTAAACCCCAAGGTTTTTACTTAAACATGGCTTTAAGAACATGGAATACTAATGAGTTATATATTAAAATACTAGAATATTATTTATAAGGAATGAAATGTATAAATAATAAATCATATATGTATATAAACTTATGTTATAAATGTGCATGTAAATTCTACGAGAAAAGGGATTCTTGTTCTTTCACGATATTTATGAAGTTAACCAGAAAACATTAACCAATTGTACTGCTCCGTATTGGAGGAAAACGGATCCATCGTGTACAGCACCCATGCCAATCCTATATATATAGATAGAGAGAGAGAGATGCATACATACACAGCTTATGAACATACACTTATCCATATGTTAACATTCAGGTGTTCAACAACTTGAACACACACATACGTATATATAACAGACGTGCTTGGGAATATATGAAGGAATACGCAGGGATTTCTATCTGAATCACACACTCACACACACGAAAGCGCATAATATATATATAAGCACAATATTAACACAAATATTCTGTATATATAAAGAACACACACACACATTATATATGGATATCTCCATACACATTTACATATATACAAAGAACACACACACACACGCACACACAACACATTATACATGGACACTTTTACATATGACACGGCATATCTATATATATAATACAGCTTAAATACACACACACCAACACACGTAACAGAGGTACCCAAGCTACTGTTTTAAACAATTTCGATGTGTATCGCACAGAGACTTATACATACACACATAGACACATACATAAACAATAAGATGATGTGCATATATATGATTATGCAGACAAGAATTCTTACACACAAGTATATACATACACACACGCTCTAGCCACATACATTATATTGCGTGTATATACCTCCAAGAACGAATGTAGAATATGTTGCAAGCCGAACCAACATAAATTAGAACTACTAAAAAACCGGCATAAATCTGTTGGTGCTTATTATATAGTAAAAGAATCTTTTTATGATGTGGCATAATTTTTATAAACTTATGTCCACGTTGTTGATTTTTGGAAGGTTTTTGATGAGAGATAAAACCGGTGCAAAATAATTCCATATAATAAGGCCGTTAGACCGTGACTTAGATCATTCAAAAAACTAAGATGGCTTAAATCAAAAAATTTAATTCAATATATATAATAATTTTTGATGATCTTTAATTATATAAATACATAAATTAAATTTTATATTCTTTAATATTATGATAATATAGTATTAATTTATTAATTATATATATTAATAATATATATATTTAACCTTAAATTTAATTTTACTATTCATGAATAGTGAAACTATGATTTAAAATTAATTTTGACAATTGTTGAAATTAATACTAATTAAGAAAATTATAATTTGTAATTGTAATTGTTGAAACTATTCTATATGTTTACCAAGTGTATGATAAAGATAGCTTGTAACTTATATACATAATTAAAATAAACAGAAACATCTAAAGTGCTAAAACATAGCATGCCATTTTTGTATTTAGCCATAATACACAAATGTTCCTTTATAATAATTTATTAAATAAATTTAATATTTTAATGATTCATAAATACTAATTATCATACGGTAATATATTAACCTCTGATATCAATTGTTATGCACCATTACATACAAACTATACACCCTTGTAAAACCACCTGACCTTCCCCAAAACTGTCTTTAGTGCTTCCAATCTTAATGTGTCTTTAATTCTCTATTATATCTAGGTATATCTCCTTATACTAATAAAATTTAATATAATTCAATTTTTAAATTATTGTTAAGTATTTCTTAATTACTTACAATGGACATTTATTTACCCTGATTTAAATTTATTTATTTTTTAAATAACTTTTTAATAAAAAATATGCTTTGACTTTGGCCTGTTTTAAGACCGGAATGGATCGTAAGCGCCTGCGACCTTATTCAAGCATATTCTAAGAATTTTGATAGGTTTTTTTTATATAATATTCAAGTATATTCCAATAATATTTAACTAATTATAACTAGATTTCCAGCATCTATTGGAAACTTTGACACTTTACAAGATTGGAGTACACACACGCACGCACACACAGACATGCGTGTGGTGTATATACGTATTATTTACTATATTACACAGTTAAATATATTATAGACCCATAATCGTTAAGAGAGTAGAATTCAGAATAATGTTGAAGTAAATCAGCTGAATTTATTGTTTTTATAAAATTTTTTCAAATGGGATAGTAGGCGGGAACCATGGAGTTTATTAATTAATTAAATGTGTATGTATTAATTTAATCTTATGTTTTTATATACTAAAACTGATTTGATTTTAATGCATACCATATGTAATCGGTTTATACGAAGATAAAAAGGATAATCAGAACATATTGCATTTATTAAAACCATTAAATCATCAGTGTTGTTTGTTTGTTTGGCTTACTATATAAATGAAAAATATTGAAATATGCTCTCTCTTTCTCTCTCTCAAACTATACATATATATTTTGATATATAATATGGATTACCGGGCTTACCATTTATGTTGCAAGAGTGGCTATTGTGAAGCAGCTACAGTTTACACGTGTGTGTGTGTGTGTGTGTGTGTGTGTGTGTGAGAGAGAGAGAGAGAGATGTACACGACCTTCCATGTTTATAATGTGATATACATTATCACAATGAATTTGGGAGGCAAATTTTAGCATGTTATATAAACATATAAATAGGTTGCTGGGTATGGTTGTAACAATATTTAAATGATACAATACATCATGTCTAAGAATACAATACATGCTGACCTTTCTACTTGAATTGGAGCACACTTTTTTGTTAGATAATTAGTCTCTTTATGTTAAATTCATAGGCAAAACACATACGGTCGCATATGAGCATAACTCATACGTATACGTATATGTGTACACTGTAATAAGAAAGTAGTCTACGTATATCAGTACAGTGATCTGTACACACACGAACAAACAACGGAATTTTAGTGATATCGAGGAATATTAATTCACGGTTCTAACCTCCCGGATATATGGAGTAACCGTATACAACTGCCACGTTTTCTCCCGTGTTTTTCTGCAGGCTACAGGGCCGACAGAATCCCGTGCTTCACGGTGTTGGTCTCCTGTGAACAGACATGGCTAACGAACGATCCGTGAGCTCTCCGTGAACATGCCGCGGCTGTCGACAGTGCAGTCTCCACCGTTGTTCAAGCAGTCGTCGGAGATGGACGGTGAAGATCTTTTCATACACACACACACATATATGTATGTATATATTTTGTATATTTTTTGTATTTATATACCAACTTATGTACTTATTTAATCCGACAAGTGCGTGCATAAACAACATATGGGGTCTTTAATACTAATAACATTTTTACGTTGCAAAGGTGCCAAAGTACAAGTATAACGAGCCGGTGAGGAAGAAGGCGGAAAGAGAAGCATTGCAAGGGGTTGAGTGCAACCAGTGTAAGCAGTTTTAGGATGCCGTGCTCGCTGGAGATGCTGACGGCGTCATGAATACCGCGCGGTGTGAGCATCACAACGAAGTGTCCAGACACCGTTACAGGTATGTATTGTTGATATAATATCCGTGTATGTGTATGCACATAATGTATGTGTACATAATGGGAAACATACGGGTATGCTACATACATGTACATTAATTTCATATGCCATACGTGTATGTGATTCGTATACAGAGCTAAATGTATGCATAAATACACACGCATGACCACATTCTCGTCATCTGTTTTACTTAAAGACAATGGTATGTTCCTCCCAGTACTCCTGAAGGCTTTTGGAACATCGGATTCAACACCGAAACGCAAACATAGAGCTGGTTTAAGTGATCGGAGTGTATAAATATGATACATGTGTACACAGGGATGCGTGTATATGTAAGTACCCACGTACAGACATTATCTATAGATAGATAGATAGATATAGATATAGATATATATAGTTAATAGCTCTCTCTCACTCTGATGGAATCTTCTGACTTATTCTCAGTATATGTGCATGTTAATCCTCTCTTTCTTCCCAAGAATTGAGACTAAACAACATTCTGCCGTACCGATGGACCGGTAGTACGGAAGTCCCATAATTTCAAATTGGCGGGGGATTGCGAGGGTCAAGAGCCCTAATCGGATGGCAAACGCAGCCGCCGCCGACGAGGCGCTAGTCCGTGCACTTGACGTGGAGAATGAATACGTCCTCGGAAGCACCGGCACTCCCCGTCACAAATTCACGAGCGCCTCCAACCTCTTCCTCTCGTCTCTCTCCCAGGTAAAGAAACAGATTGAACACCTGGAGCTTTTCTTTACCAACAAGCTGTACCCGGCCATGATCAAGGAGACAGAGTCAGGATTCCACGAGGCACAGCAGAAGTGGTTACAGGAGCGTAATGTGATCCTTCACGACAGAAAAATGGCAGAACAGGGATGGCTACAGGAGAAGCAAGCCATGATCCACGCACGGGCTACCTCAGAGAGGAGCTGGCTCCAGGAGAGACAGATACTCACCAGCCAGAGAATCCGAGCAGAGCAAGAGAGACAGGCACTTCAGCAGCAGCTGGATCTCATGAAAGTCCAGTACGGGTCTCTTCTCCAGTACAAGAGCAAAGTTGGGAATATGGAAGCGAGCTTTACAAAGCTACCCTTGAACTCGCAGCAGTTCACTCCGGATCTGGATACTTCTCCTGGGTTGTTTGGGAGTGTGGATAGGAATTTTGATCTGGGGAGCTCACCTGGGTTCTGGCAGCAACAGGTTGGGAACTCATCAGGTTTACAGGGTAATATGCTTTGGGACAACCCTCTTGCATATCCCAAGTTTGGTGCTGGAGTTTACAGTCCGGTTTTAGATTTAGGCTTGGGGGAGAGCGATTTGAAAAAAGTTTAACAGTCCGGAGGGCTATTTGAAGAAGTTCAACGAGGAAGAGAACCGTACAGTTTCTGGTGGAAGTGGTGGTGCCAAGCAGTGGTGGAAGAAAAAGGGTGAGGATAACAAGTTTTATGACTCGTCCTCAACTGAGGAGTCACCGCGAGGTCGCGTTCCCCCTCCTGCTAGAGTTTTGCATTCGAGGTTCAAATACGGAGGACTTGGTCGTATTTAGGTACGTGTTTCTTTTTTGTGTGTATATTCACGTTGTACAGCAGTGCGTTGTATAATCAGTAGATATAATTCATGTCTTAGCTCTTTTGTGTATATACTTTGTGTGTATGTGTATGTTCATACTTTACAGTGTGTCGTGAACTTATCTTTGGACACGCACACTTCCATTGAGCTTTGAAATTTGTAAACCATAACTAATGTTTTTTGATTTGTGTGTATGGTATATATCATAATGCACGTATTAAAGAAGTTCATTATTTATATCATTTTTCAATGTGTGTACTCCTCCCCTTATATCCTTACAAAATTTTCGTTTTGCTATTTTAATCGGTCACTAACAGGATCTTTCCTGGCTCCACCTGAACAACTTTTTATTACATTCATACATATGCATGTTCACACACACGTATATATATGCGTGTGTGTGTACTTACGTATATATATAAAACATACGTTCATGTTGACACATACATATAGAGCGAGAGAGAGAACATGTGCTACAAATGGTGTGCAATATATGCATCAGGCGCACGCACACAGCTTGTCTACGTAACATGCTATGTAGCCGTAACAACTTGCACATTATATATCTTAAGACAGGTATGTTGGTAGACAGGTTAATGCTACAAGTGCCATCACACACACGCGCACACATTGTGTGTAAATGTAGCCGTGTACCTTGGTCTGTGCCTTGCGAATAGCATCAGCATATCGTTCAAGTGGGAACTTGTCACCAACAAGTGGTTGTATAATCCTCTTCTCTAGCAGCTCAAGTATGTACGCGGCCATCTCTCTAAACTGTTTTCATAGTACGCATGTAAATCCATTGTTTAAGATAAAACCCCTTCACATTAATCCCCCTAAGCAGCAGATCTGCACCAGAAACTTGTACTTCTGCCTTGCTCATTGTCCCATACACTATTATAGTTGCCCTGTTCTTCACACATGCACAAAGCACCTAAAACAACTGTTTAATATTCTAACGTATACACTACATAGTAAATATAAGGTTTACCTTGGTTATCTCCCCACCCAGACAATCTATAGCAGCATAGGCAAGTTTGCCCTTTGTGATCCTCTTAACCTCCTTTGCAACATTCTCCTCCCTAAAGTTTATAACTTCATCCGCACCAAGTTCCCGTAGCTCCTCCTTGTGGTCGTTTCTCCTGACCAGGTTGATAGTCTACACATTCTCAACCCTTTACCTTTGCTAAACCCTAATGTTTACCCTTTACCCTTTACCTTGATTCCACGGTAGCGAGCGTATTGTATGAACATCCGTCCAAGTACTGAAGATGCACCACTTTGTATCACATATTCACCTTTTGGTACGTCCATGTCTTGGGCAAGAGCATATACTAACAATATAATATGTGTGCTTAGTGCGTGTGTGTTAGAGCGCGTACACGTACCTGTGAAGGGGTTGACAAAGAACTGGCATGCTACTTCGTTACTAATAGAGTCCGGTACAGGAATGACAACTTCAGCTGAGCAAAGCATGTATTCTTGCCAGCTTTCTGGATCGCCCCACTCAAGAACAGGGCAAACCCTCTGTCCACATTGAGTCCACCACACCTTCTCCACCTAGAAAATGTTGCATACTGTATGTAACCTATTATATACCAATGTTTTTCTCTTTATATAATATCATCATGTTGAATGAAGCTTAGTTGCTATAGTAATACTTGTAATTAATGTGAGTTGTATATACAATAACACACACGCACTTACCTCGTGGATGACACCCATGCCTTCGAGGCCGGGAACGGCAGGGAAGGAAGCGGGTTTCCAACTGAGATAAAACCCTTGTAAACACATAATGTCGGAGGGATTCACCGGGCGACAGAGTAGTTTAACAACGACCTGACCAGGCCCCGCACGAGGAGTAGGTACCATCCCCATTCTGCAGGCTGCAGCAGGATCGATGCGGTTGTATGACATAAGCTGCACAGCTCTATGCTCCATAAGAAATCTAAAAAAAATCAATTAAAAATAAAAATACTTGTTCCAGCAATCTTGGAGGAAAATATCAAACCCCTGCAAACACGGCGGATTTCTTCATGTAAGATAACAATATATGAGCACTTACATGGAAAATATATATAGGGAAGTAGACAATTAATTAAACACATTTTATGAACGGCGTGGTTTTTTCTTCTCCCGCGGAGCAATGAGCACCGAACATGAAAAGGGTGTGTGGCGCAATCTCGGTAATACAGCATCTTTGTACCGCACCATTTGGCATGCCTGAAGCGTGTGAATACCTTCTTCATACTTAGTATATTACCGTATGAAAATTAGTATTTAAAATATTAAATTTGTTTAATAAATTATTATAAAGGAACATTTGTATTATGGCTAAATACAAATGTTTCTGTTTATTTTAATTATGTATATAAATTACAAGCTATCTTTATCATACACTTGGTAAACATATAAAATGGGAAGAATAGTTTCGTAATATATAGATATATACATCAATTACAATTACAAATTATAATTTTCTTAATTAGTATTAATTTAATAATAATTATTTATTATTTCACTGTTATGGAAATATTTCGAATATGTTTATAAAACATAAACATCTATATACGTGTTATAAGTGTACAAATATAAAGAGAAGTTATATTATATACACCTGTGTTTATAAATACGTAAAATATGATTAATAATTATAAATTCTAATAAATTGAAATATTCATTTAAGATTTTTAATTATGAATATTAAAAACTTGTGAAGAATACATATAGAAGTTTCGGAATTTACATGCACATTTATAACATAAGATATGATTTATTATATTTATACATTTCATTCCTTATAAATAATATTCTAGTATTTTAATATATAACTCATTAGTATTCCATGTTCTTAAAGCCATGTTTAAGTAAAACCTTGGGGTTTAGGGTTTATGGCAAGGTTTTAGGGTCTACAAATGCGGGGAGCGCTGCTGCGGGTGCGTGGAGTGTGGGCAGTGAATTGCAAATGTGGGCGTGACAGATTGCACTCAACGGCTGCAGCGGTGCTCGTGGATTCGATGGAGCCGCACGCAGATCGTAGTATGATCACACAGGAGGTAAATTCACTCTTCCAGGATGTGGACCAGGAGCGTATAAGGCAGGGCGTAGAGGGTGCATTTGTGGATGGCAAGTATCGTGGGCTTATGAGGAATGTGGTTACTTCTCCCAGCAATCTCATGGCTGCTTACAATTCTATCAAAAGGAGGTATGCCATCGTGATTTTGTGTGTATGAGGTCCTAAATCAGAAAAAATGCACATATATGCCATGAAAAATGTGATATATATGCATATGCGGCACAGCTTTGTTTTCCTAATTATGTATTTATAACCCCCTAACATTCTAAGCCATCTCTATAATATAATCTATATGTTTATGAATTCCATATACTGTAATAACACACACACAACACACACACAACACACACACACAATTATTTGCGCCATGTAAATATTCTAAATGATCCTTGTATATTGTACATTATGTTGTAGTATATTAAGCTGCACAAAAGCAAATGTGAAATGATATACAGCTGTACACACAAATATGTATTTATATGTAGTTAGTCGCAGACCACATGCGGAATGTGTTGTTTGAACCATTACATATTTTAAATGATTTTATATACCATTATATTATGTAGTATATCGGGCTACACACTTATATACAGACATGCACTTGTATACATGCATATGTATATATGTGTACACACTCACACACACACACACTTGCACAAAAGGTAACACTAAAGGCAGGTCTGGGCCGCTTTTTGCCAGACGAGTCACGGCAATGAAGGCTGATGGAATCACGCCGGAAGTAATCCAGGAACTGGGAAGGGAGCTGGCAATTGGAATATTCGATGTCAAGGCAAATTGCATTGAACTCCCAGTGTCCTCAACAGAGCTCTGCAAGAACGCTCGTGCTTCCCAATCTCAAGGCAAAGATCGTATGTAGACATTTGTCTGTTTATGTGTGTTGTGTAATCGTGGACAATGTTTGTAGATACACATGGACATTGGTTATGTTACATATATATCAGAGACACATGTTTATACATGTGTGTGTGTGTGTGTGTGTGTGTGTGTTGTGTGTTAATTGTTATTGTATACGCAGGCTATGGAGGCGACTAGGATGGTTTTGCAGGAAGTCTATGAACCACGGTTCTCGAATTTCTCATTTGCAGGTAGGCCTAACAAAGGGCGGCATATGGCAATGAGAATGATTAAGTACCGCTGGAAGCACCTCGATTGGTTCATAAATCTTCGCCTTGATCGCAAGGTTAGTGTCCTATGTGTTGTGTTGTGTTTGTTTATAGTAGATGGATTTTAAATTTCATAGTAGTATACTAGTGTATGCAGCATGTTATTTTAATATGTGGTTATCATATGTACATTAATAATATCCAAGTGTTTGCTTGGTTGCAAATCCAGTTCATGGCAGAGAACATGGACATACTTGTCAATATACTTGAAGAGAATATCGATGATACGAGGCTCACATCTTTCCTGCAACAGCTCTTCCGTGTCCGTGCATTTCAGGTGTGTGGTATATATTATATATTATATTGAATCATATATGCTTATAGCATAGCATATGATGCTATATTATCATTATGAATTGTTTTCAGAATGGATATGGGGAATCTTCATTGGGAGGATTTTTGCAAGGAGCCAATACTGTCTCCATTACTTCTTAACATTATCTTGACAAGCTTGATTGGAAGATTACGGAGGTTGCAGAAGGGGTTACACGTATGAATCCTCCCGAGCCTGAGGAAATTCAGATTGCAAATGCCGAAGTCCCTGATGTCGATATTGGTATAACTGAGGACGTGAGTGCAAATATATATATATTATATATATATATATATATAATATATATATTATATATAATATATATATATTATATATAATATATATATATATATAGACACACACACAAACGTACATATGTATTCGTATATCATACGTGCATCATATACATAGCACGTGCATCTCTCTCTCTCTCTCTCACACCCACCCACTCACTCGCACTCACACACACACGATATATGCAGGTCCGGCCGCCAACTATGATAGAAGACGAGGCCAAATAAAGCTTTACGCATGCCGCTATGGGGACGAGCTCTTATTAGGAGTCTCTGGACAGAAAGAGATTGCCATCACAGTTCAACACGAGATAACTCTTTACCTTAATGAGAAGCTGGTGGTAGAGGTAAACTATGCTTACTTACGTTGTCAAAATATGCTAGTTATGGTATGATAGGTGGACCGTGGACGAGGAACCCTTCGTAATGCAAGCATCAATTTCTGTGATTTCTTGGGGTTCAAGCTCCAGTTTGTGCCTCCTTCGAAGATGCCAGAGTTTCGAAAGCAGACATGTATACAATCCATGCGAGCTGTACAAAACCGTGTGGAGATGGTTAAGAGGTATGTGTGCGTGCGTTCATGCGTGTGTGTGTGTGTGGAGAGAGAGCTTATGTATATAAGTATACAGTATAATGACGAATTTGAAGTTAATTATACACTTCCTCTGTCTCTCTCGTGTGTTTATATATATGTATATGTATGTGTATATGATATAGTATGTTTCGTACAGGCAGATGAAGAACCACTTTGACTCCGTGGTGAGGAAGATGGGAGGTGAGATGCTTGTGGAGATTTATCAACGTGCAAGGAAGAACTCGAAATCAGATAAAGAGGGGGACGAGACTGTGAGAAGGATGTTCGAAAGTGTTGCTGGTGACATTGTAAGGTGCGTACCTCCATATGCAGTAAAAGTACTTGGATATATGCATCTGTTTAAATATGTATACAATTTCTAATGTTTAATATAGTATACATAATGCTTGCTTGTGTGCGTGTATCCATGAAAGCCTACAAAACCATGTATACAATGTGTGTTTAATACGGTATATATTGCAACATGTTTGATATTGTTGTAGGGGATTTCAAACCACGGACAAGGAGTATGAGCGGCTTATTGTTCGCGAAAAGCTTCGGAAAGGTCACATTATGATGAGTCCCTGGATTCGTCAGCAGCTTCCAAAAGAGCTCAACGCTGCCTTTGACAGGTGAGTGCCTGCACGCGTGCGCGTGTGACGTGAGATATGTTTATAGTATGTATATGTTGGATATTTCTCGTATATACATACATTAATGGTTATGATGCATATAATAATAGATCTACACCAACAGGTTTCAAGAAGAGGCGGATAAGTTTTTGGGTGAACTAGAGTATTCTGTACAAAGTGAAGATGTAAATGTAAGGCTTAAGCAAAAGCAGGATAAGCTGGACTTTAAAGCCAAGGAGAAAGCGGCATTAGCAGCGGGGTTGCCACCCCCAATAAAGCCCAAGAATCCGAAAGCTGAGGAGCTCAGGTTACTTGTGACAATGCCTATCATGGAGCTTGTGGATAAGTTACGTCTTAGGGAGCTTGTGACCAAAGGTGGGAGACCTGCACATTTCAGGATGTTACTTGCACAGGTACGTCTAGACATGTGTACAGATACATGTAATGTATATATAGATGTGGTTTTCTTATAGACGCTTTTCTAGCATATTGTGATCCTTCTTACATAGAGATAATGTGTGTGTGTGTGTGCGTGTGTCCGGGCAAAACGCACACACGCACACACGCACACACACACACACACGTGTATAGAGTATACGTAGATTTGTATATATATTTGTATAGGAGGACATAGCCATCATACAATGGTATGCTGGACTTGCATATCGTTGGTTGGACTATTATCGATGCTGTGACAATTTTGCGTTTGCAAAGAAGACTGTGGATTACCACTTACGTTGGTCTCTCATTTTCTCGCTTGCTGCAAAGCATAAAACATCTGGGAACCACGTGAAGAAGCTTTTTTCACACGACATCAAGGTACTTCTATGCGTATTTGTATGTATAAACTTAATCTCTGTGCCTATATGACATACACATATCGGTAGGTATGCGTTTATACTTGCTCTGTGTGCCTTTTATATGTATATGTAAGAATCTTAACTACAGTTACAAATAGTAAAGAAGTAACATATATGCACATATTTGCAGGTTGTGGGCCTGGATGGAAATCTGACTGCGTTTTATCCAACGGCATCAGACCTTCGTAACCTGGGGAGGAAGTTCTTAGTTCCTCCAGTGTTTATGAACGATACGAAGAATGGAGATAATCTGTTGTTTATTGTGTTCACTAGGATGAGTAGGCAGTTTCTTAAAGGAAAGTGTTGCTCGGTTATTGGATGCTATAGTGGGATGATCGACATGTATCTTATGCGAGTTCACAAAGTGTTAAAGAGAGTACAGGTTCGTATGTGTGTGTGTGTCTCTCTGTTCTTTGACTTCATACCTTTGTTACGCAAATTTACAAGCATTAAAGTATCTTGTGCTATTGGCGTTACGTGTATCTTATTGTTTGTGTATGTTTATATTTCCATACACAATCTGTGTATATATTTATAACAGATATATAAGATATGTATCATCAGCAGAGCCTCTTCTCTATAAGTGTCACACGCACGCACGCACTTCGTTTCTCATTGTAGACATCTATAGATGTTAGTATATGTATATGCGTACATGTCTACTGATAGACATGTAGATCCTTTTACACACATATGTATGCATGTCACAGGTGTCGTGTGAGGAATGGATGGAAGTGGTACGTGTGGGCACGCTACACTCAGTTTACGACTGGAAATCGCTACCCTTGTGTTTTGAGCATTACCTGGAGCTTATGTCAGGGAGAATATCCGTTACCAATGTGAGGCCCGATTGTATATATGTGCCACAGGGAAGTATACAACAAAGGCGTGGTAAGCATAAAAGGTTGCCTCCAGACGCCTTTACTCCACCTGAAGACCAGTCTGCATGTACGAGTGATTGTTTTCATTTCCGGTTACCTGAGTTTATTGAGGTGTGTACACATCTCTCTCTCTCACACACACACACACACCAACTGCAAGATGCTAGCTGTGCAGGTTGTGCAAGAGACTGTTACCTGATCTGATCGCTGTGAATCGCTCATCCAACGTGGAATGTACATCTATATCAATACTACATATATATATTTCCTTAATCTTGTTCAAGAATCCACAATTACTATCTACATGTGCAAGTGTATTATTTATATGTCAAATAATCATAAATATATGTTTACATATAACATATTTATAAATAACGCATAAACATTTCATTCTTATATTATCCAGTTGTGTGACGAGTCTGATCTAACTTGCTAAAACCACGATTGCCTATGAAGTGTGTGTGTGTGTGTGTGTGTGTGTTTGTGTTTCACTTAATGTATATATATGTAAGCAATTTTAATTCTCTTATAATATTGCTACATACATACATGTATATATACATAAATATATAAGATATGTATACATACATATATAATTACATATACACACATACACGTAAGTTGTATTTAGTGTAAAACTTAGTAACTTGTATCTGAAAGTATTAAGATATTATCTTTTTGAATAAACAAAGATCTATAACCTATAAATAAAAAGCAAGTAGAAGATTCATTAAAATGTTAATAATTTATATGTAATATATATAGACACACACACACATTTGATATATTTAACTATTTATTTTATAAAAAAAACATCAACAAAGGTATTAATGTGAATAAAAAGGTCTCTTGTCTATAACACACATAATGTGTGTGTCTATATATATATAAAGCATGTATTTAAATTAAAAATGACATAAGTTTTGTAAGAGTTAATAGAACATATACAATGTTATATTTAAATTTAAATTTAAAATATATGTATATGTATAACATTAGTTTACATATGTATATAAATCTACATATTTATATAGAAAGAGAGTGACAAAGAAGAGATGTAATAATTTTGATTATGACTTAATCTTTTACTTTGAAGATTTACTGTTCTTACTTATTGAATTATGTGATAAACCTTATATGTGATAAGAAACAATCCCGCTTAGTTCACTTGGGTGTTTAGGGATAGTCCGATTAATTATTCTTAGATATCGCGAAAATTCTAAGCAAATGTAGCAATTACCTTTTAAAAACTCTCCTTCAGTTTTGACATCCTAGCAAGTTAAACTTATTATTTAATGTAAATGAGTTCCATGTTAAATAGGTTTAAGGTGATGTAATTATTAAATTTAAGGGGAGGTGGAAAAGTCCTCACATGAAGATCTGCATGATGCAATTGAGCTAATTGAAGCAGTAGGAGACCTGGGCCTTGAGCCTGAGTAGGGTGTCTTTAAGAAGGGACCTGCTTGACATGTTTCTTTAGCCCCCACATGAATTGGTGAAGCTTTGTTTTATTAGTGATATCATCATTGTCTAGAACACATGAGGTAAACTCCTGCACATACAAAGCAATGGTTCCCGTTTGTCGAAGTTCATGGAACTTATCTCGTATCTTCATCTCAGCATTGCTGGGAACAAAATAAGCTCTTAGCTTCCTTGTGAACTTTGACAAAGACTCGATCTTAGAAGCTTCTCCAAGCTGGACTGCTGAGCAATGTCTTCTCCACCACGACAAGGCGTCCTTCTCCAAGGAGTTTGTTGAGCACAATACCTTGTCGGAATCTGAAGTCTCAGCTGCCATAAAATATTGCTCCATCTTAAAAATCCAGTTAGAAACCACCATCTTATTTTTTGCTCCGTTATATGGTCGAGGCAGTGGTGGCACATAGGTTTTCTTATCTTTCTTCAGCAGCTGGTACAATTGCGTGACTTCTGAAGACATCTGAACTTGGGAAGGCAGAACAACACAATCTCCGGCTTGCTCTCCACCCTCTGATCCAGATTCATCTTCAACTTCCTTCCTCTTCCGGCGTATCCCATTGTTAACCTTCAAAGTTGCATAGATTTCATTTGTTCCCAGAGTTCATTTACTTCATCAGCTAGTAGATCCGCCATTTCTTCATCCCCAAAATCCATTTAATCAGGCACCCTTGCTACTGCTTGTGATGCCACAGGAGCCCTCGTGGCTATGGATTGTTGAGCCATCGGATTGGTGACTCCAGAAATTCCTGATTGTGCCATTGGATTATCAGCCATTGGTGCTTGTTGTGGCTACTGTACTACTCCTTGGACTAGTGGTTTGAGATCGAGATCAGAGATTGTAGGGATTGGATTTGACTGGTGATTTACTCCTGCTGGTCTTAGGCATTATCACTTCAACGAGAGAAATGGTTTTGTTGGGCAAACTCCTCCCGTACTAATTCTGGCTGTGAATTTTCTGTGTTTGTTCTTAAGTCTTTTTCCACTTCCTAATTTTAATGCATAGGCTTCAGCGTGGTTGTGGTGTGGTTTCCAGAGAACGCGCCCTTTGATCCATCTGCTATGCTACCAAATGTCAGCCTTTTCAATTCTCTGCATAATTCATTTTTTTATTCAACCGCGAACACATTAATAACTAACCCGCAAGGGCTGTGACCTATCAATTGGAATATTCTATTTTTATTTAATCATAACTTAACTTCTTACACACACGTTAAATTCAATTCCATTCTTACAGAGGCTCCACGTCAGAAAGATGTTGAAAGTGCACTAGGGGAGGCACTCGAAGCAGGAAAGGAAGCTAGCAATCTCTTAACCAATGCAGTAGAAAAACAGAGGGAGTCGAAAAACAGAGGGAGCTCACAAACTCCTACAGGAGGCACTCCGAAATAGGAGGTCGTATACTCTGAGATCAAGCTGCTGAAGTGGTATCGATTAACAAAAAGGCTGTTTATCATGCTCTTTCAACATTTTACAAAACTATGGCATTGCAAATGTCACCACTTCCACCACCTCTTCCAACAATAGGTTCAAGTCCACCACCACCACCCCACCACATGTGAAATCTTCGTTGCTCTTCACCACCTCCTCCACTTGTGGGTTTTCTGCCACGTCCACATAGCCACTCTTCACTGTGAGACCTCCACCACCTCCTCCAACTCCATGAGGTCCACCTACACCACCACAGAGGTTTTCACCACCACCTCTCGCAACACGAAGTCCACCACCATCACCACCACCTAATTGCCCTCCACCCCCACCATCACCACGTAATCCTTCGCTGCCACACCAGAGCACCATCTCCAAGCTGCTTAACAAGTTGAAAACTTCAAGTTGAACTTGATCTTTGTTAATCAGTGAATGAAATTCTAAGCCTTACTACTCTTGAAGGCAGCCTGAGCTAGGCTAGGTAGATTTCAGAGCTGCTTGTTTGCTTGCGGCATGGATTTCTCATCATCATGCTCATGGCTCCCCTCTATGCCATTGATTTGTTCTTCTGCCTCGTCCAAATCGCCGGCAATGAGGCACATTTCATGTTCAAGGATGGCATCAAGGAATGATGCTTCACTTCATGTTCCTGGATGCCATCAAGGAATGCTACCAGGCTCTAGTAAGTACCATCGTTGATCGTTCTAGTAAATTTTTGCTCTATTGGGTCTACTCTGTTTTCAATGTGATCGCTAAGTCCCTGAGTCTCATGTACAGCTACATGGGGATTTTAATCAGCAACTATTCGGGAATGCCAGCCGCTGTTGGCGCTATGCCCGACGTCTCTCTTATTGACTATATGAACTGAACAGACACGATGGGTCAACTTGACCTAAGAGGGAATCACGAATATTCCCTCAATAGGGAATCACAAATATTCCCTCAATACTCCCACTCAAGTTGAGCTCGCGATACTTCTTTTCTTCACGCCTAGAGCTTGTACGTGTCGGGCGAACACTGCTGGTGGAAGTGCCTTCGTGAATATATCTGCCACCATCTCTGTGGTAGCACAGTAGACGAGTTCCACTTTCTTCACCACTACCTGTTCACGAATAAAATGAAACTGAACCTGGATGTGTTTTGTCCTGTGGTGAAATCTTGGATTCTTCGTCAAGGCAATAGCTCCTTGATTGTCGCAATGCAATACCGTTGCCTCCCGTTGCTCGTAGCTTAGACCGTTCAGCAGAGTCCTGAGCCAAAGAATTTCCTTGGCTGCTTGGGTCATCCCAATATACTCAGCCTCTGTGCTCGAGAGAGCCACGATTGGCTGCCGCTGGCTGCTCCATGTAACTGCTGCGCTGCCCAGGCTGAAGACGTAGCCAGAAGTTGATTTACGTTGATCAACTTCCCCTGCCCAGTCTGCATTCGAGAATCCCTGTAGCTTGAGTTGAGGCTGCTCTTGTTTTGTGTAGCACAAAACATAATTGGCTGTCCCCTTTAGGTAACGAAACACACGCTTAACTGCCTACTAGTGCTGGAAGTCGGGATTTGCCAGGAACTGCGAAACCACTTCCACTGAATAGGTGATGTCTGGCCTGGTACAAACCATGAGGTAGACTAAACTACCTACCATCTGCTTGTACGGGATCCTCTCCATCATTACTTTCACTGCTTCCGTCTGAGGTGCCATGTCCTTACTGAGGTGCATGCCAACTTCCATTGGCGTTGATGCAGAGTTGACGTCACTAAGCTTGAATTTCTAGAGGAGCTCTTCAATATATTTCTTCTGAGACATTTCTAGTGTGCCCTTCCTCCTGTCTTTGAAGATCTGGATGCCAAGACAGTACTTGACGCTCCCAAGATCCACCATCTTGAATCTCGAATTGAGATCTTTCTTCAGTTGATAAATCAGCTTCTTGCTTTTGCTGAGGAGCAAGCAGTCGTCCACGTACAAAGCCAACAGCACCAGGAGAGCTCCCACTTGCTTAATATACACATTAGTGTCTGCAGAGAGACTCTCGAAGCCAAGGGCAAGAAGAAATGAGTTCATCTTTGCTACCAGGTGTCACGACCCGATACAGAATACAGGATTCCGGATACAGAATATGGTTGCAAGACTTTCCTACTACACAGGATATGGGTTGCAAGACTTTCCTACAGGATATTCCTACCAGGATTCCAGACACAGGATACGGTTGCAGGATATGCCACAGGATATGCCTAGAGGATAAGGGACATGTGGACTCATCTTAGCCTCTGTGCATGCATGTCACTTTTGCATGCATGCAACCACTTTTAGCAGTCATGCCTAGATTAGCTCTTGGAGTTGTGAGCATAAAAGCTCCGACCTAATTGTTGTACAATCAGTTACTATCAACACCAGTCTTACTACGATCAATCTCTCTTGTCTTGTTCTTGTCTTGTTTCCTTTCTCCTGGATCTGTTCTGCTCCTGGATCCTGTCCTGCTCCTGTCTTGCTCCCGGATCCTATCCTGATCCTGTCTTGCTCTGGATCCGTCCTGTTCCTGTTCCTAGTTCCGTCCTGTCTCGGTCCTGTTCCTGAGTCAAGCCTTCCTGTTCTTGGAATCCTGTTCTCTTCCTGGTTCCTGGATCGTGGCTTGACAGTTTGATAGTAACTGCTTCATAGTTCTCCGTTTTCCAGCTACCTTTTTCTTGATTCTTTTCCTTCATTTTCTCCTTTTTCTTTCCTAGATCATGGCTGATTTTGAGCTTTCAACGCGAGCACCAAATGTTACTTCATGAGCTGGCCACTTTGCGCCAAGTGGTCACCGACCTGCAAGGTTCCACCAATGCGGCACATGCAGCTGCTGATGCATCCTCCAAGGCTGCTGCGCAGGCTCTCTCCCAGGCATCGGTGGTTCCCTCTTCATCGAACTTTTCTTCGGAGCCGAAGGTTAGCATGCCAGAGAAGTTCAGTGGCAATCGTGCCGATTTCCAAGGTTTCCTGAATCAGATCCGGCTCTTGATCCGTATGCAACCACGGCGCTACTCGACTGATGCTCAAAAGGTGGGTCTTTTGGCATCCTTACTAAGTGGATCTCCACGGGCTTGGGTTGCCCCTTGCTGGAGCGTGACGACCCATTGATGGAAGACTTTGAAGGTTTCGTGGCTGCCTTTGAAGCCTGTTTTGGAGATCCTGATAAGTACCGTTCTGCATGCACGAAGTTACGGAAGCTCACTCAAGGATCCCGACCAGCTTCCGTCTATGCATCCGAATTTCAGCAACTTTGCACGAACATTCCATGGGACGAGACTGCATTGATCGAACACTTCCGTTTTGGGTTGAGGGATGACGTGAAGGACCTTCTCCTTACGTTACCGGATGCCCAAACATTAGCGGAGATCATGCAACAAGCTGTTCGTTGCGACAACCGTTTGTTCGAGCGTCGTCAGGAAAGATCCCGTCAGCAGTTCCTGCAAACCAATCCTGCAGCTGTGGTACATGTTCCTGCACCACCTTCTGGAGTAGTTCCTATGGAGGTTGAGAAATCCAAGCGTGGCTCTCTTTGCTGCTGAGAAGCAACGTCGTCGCAGTGAGAACCTGTGCTTGTATTGTGGTGGAGCAGGACACAAGGTGGCAGATTGTCCTATTAAAGCCAGGAACTTCAAGACGCGTGAAGTTGAAGCTGAAGTTCAGTCGGAAAACTCCAATGTCCACTTCGTCTAGGAGCCGCGAAGTTGGACGTTAGGTGCAGGCTCCATTGGTGCTGCTCATACCATCCCATCACTTAAGTTTCCTGTACACATTCATCTTAATAATCGAGAGCTCATGGAGTTTGCCTTGTTAGACACTGGTGCAAATGCATGCTTCATGGATGACACGTTTGCAACTCAACATGGCATTTCGGTGGTGAAGTTGAAGCGTGCAGTTCCTGTAGAGGTGGCCGATGGGCGTCTAATTGCTTCTGGCGCAGTTACCCATGCTACCGAACCTCTCTCCTGCAGTATGGCACATTCAACTGTTCAATTTCCTTCAACTTGATCAAGACTCGGTCGACTCCCATCATTTTGGGCATGCCATGGTTCGTTGTTGCAAATCCGCAGATCGACTGGAGGTCTAGGACGCTCACGTTTTCCTCTCCAACAGCTAGGATCAATCCTGTACCTTCCTGTGTGCAGGATACATCCTTAGTATCTGAGGCAGTACAAGCTACAGGATTGACCGTGCCTGTTCCTGTACCAGTGTTGAAGACTCCTCCTCGACAGGATTCACCTCATGTCAGTTCCTCAGCACATCCGCAGGCTCTCTCCACTCCTGTAAGTTTGCGGTGTCCTGTACAGGGTTCTTCCAATCCTGTATCAGTGTCGAAGGTTCCTCCTCAACAGGATCCACCTCCTGTTGATTCGTCAGCACATTCGCAGGCTTTTCCCACTCTGCGCAACCACGGACTCCTGTACAGGATTCTTCCAATCCTGTACACTCATCAACACCACACAGGTTTTTTCCAATCCTGCTCTTTCTGTTACCCTGCTTCTGTTCCACCCCCAAGATCCTTCTTTTTCAGTCACAGCTCCCTCCTTCTCCTCTCCGAGTTCTTACCACTACCATGCATGAACTCGCCACTGATCCTGCTCCTTTCCACCTTTTTGCCTTTCAAGTAACTCCTACGTCCTCTTCTACCTTTCCTGTATCCGACTCTTTTTTCTTCTCCTTCTTTCCTTCTCCTCCTTCTTCCCTACCATCCAAGTACCACGACTTTAAGGACGTTTTTGACAAGCACAAGGCTGCAGTTCTTCCTGTTCACAGGTCCTACGACTGTCCTATTGATCTTGCGGAAGGAAAGACTCCACCATTCGGACCGATTTATGCATTGTCACCCACAGAGTTGGAGGTTCTTCGTCAGTACATCGAGGACAACTTGGCATCCGGCTTCATTCGTCACTCAAAGTCCCCTGCAGGAGCGCCTATCTTCTTTGTCAAGAAGAAGGATGGGAGTTTACGTTTGGTTGTGGACTACAGGGGTTTGAATCAAGTCACCATTCGGAATCGGTACCCGTTGCCATTGATCCCGGAACTTCTCGATCGGCTGCGAGGAGCAAAGGTGTTCACGAAGATCGACTTACGAGGGGCCTACAACCTTGTACGGATTCGTCCGGCGATGAGTGGAAGACTGCCTTTCGTACAAGGTATGGACATTTTGAGTACACGGTAATGCCTTTCGGCCTTACCAATGCCCAGCCGTGTTCCAACACATGGTGAACGACATTTCGTGACTTCTTGGACCAGTTTGTGGTGATCTACCTCGACGACATCTTGATTTTCTCCAAGGACCAGGCGGCACATGACAAGCATGTACGACTAGTTCTAGAGCGGCTTCGCGAGCATGGCCTGTACGCGAAGTTGGAGAAGTGTTTTTTCGATAGGGATTCGGTGGAGTTCTTGGGCTACATCGTCTCTCCTGCTGGCGTTTCCATGGACATGCACAAGGTGAAGACCATCGTGGAGTGGGAGAGGCCCAAGTCGGTACGAGATGTACAATGTTTCCTTGGCTTTGCAAACTTCTACAGGCGGTTCATACAGGACTTCTCCAAGCGTGTACTTCCACTCACAGAACTCACCAAGCGCACAGGACTTTTCTCTTGGTCCGACAAGGCGGAACACGCGTTCACAACACTCAAGGACGTTTCACGACAGCTCCGATTTTAGCACATCCTGACCCTTCTCATCCTTTCTTCATTGAAGCAGATGCCTCGGATTTTGCAGTAGGATCCGTCCTATCGCAAGTTGGAGAGGACAAGTTGCTTCATCCTGTAGCTTTTCACTCTCGTAAGTTCCTGTCGGCGGAGATCAACTACGAGATTCATGACAAGGAACTCAAGGCCATTGTGGATTCGTTTGAGGAGTGGCGGCATTTCCTGGAAGGTGCTGCACATCCTGTACAAGTTCTTACGGATCACAAGAACCTGGAGTACTTTCAAACGGCTCGAGTTCTCAGTCGGCGACAGGCTAGGTGGGCAGAGTTCCTATCACGTTTTGACTTCGTCATCGTCTACAGGCCCGGTTTTCGGAATGGCAAGGCGGACGCATTGTCTAGGCGCTCTTACCTTGCACCAAGCCCGGGCGATCCTGCATTTGACTGTCAAAGGCAAGTGTTGTTGGGTCCTGATCGATTCCGGCTTGCGGCACTGCAGGTTCATCAGGCTCCAGCAAATTCAACACTCCTACAGGACGTCCGTTCGCAGTTGGCTACAGACGACTTGGCAAAGAATGTGTTCTCACACATTCATCCTGACGTTGCAAGTTCCTCTTCCTCCAGTTCCCGTCCAGACTACAACCTGTTCACCATACAGGATGGACTCCTGTACCGGGAAGGTCTCCTGTACGTTCCTGTTGGTATTTCAGGACTCGTGTGGTACAGGATTGTCATGATACCCCGGCTACAGGACATTTTGGTGTGGCCAAGACAGTGGAGTTGGTGACTCGCAACTATTGGTGGCCTGGGTTGCGAGGTTTTGTGGAGAGGTTTGTACGGAGTTGTGACACTTGTAGCAGGTCGAAGATGCCTCATCATGCACCCTCTGGTCTTCTTCGTCCTCTTCCTGTTCCTTCTGCTCCTTGGAGATCCATTTCTATGGATTTCCTCACAGATCTTCCTCCTTCTCGTGGATTGATGCAGTTCTTGTGGTGGTTGACCGTTTCACCAAGCAGGCTCATTTCCTACCCTGCAACAAGACAGCTACAGGTCAGACAACTGCCGAGTTGGTGATCCGCGAGGTGTTCCGACATCATGGTCTTCCTGAGAGCATTGTTTCCGATCGAGGTCCACAATTCATGTCCAAGTTTTGGCGAGAGCTTCTTCGGAGTCTACAGGTTAAAGCGGATCTTTCTTCAGGATATCACCCACAAACCGATGGGCAGTCCGAACGCACAATTCAGACCTTGAACAGTATCTTCGTTGCTTCATCAGTTACCAGCAGGACAACTGGTTGGACCTTCTTCCAATGGCGGAGTTTGCCTACAACAACTCCGTTCACGCATCTACAGGACAGACACCTTTCTTTGCTCTTACAGGCCACCATCCACGTTTTGACTTTGCTCCTCCGCTTCTCCTTCTTCCGCTCCTGCAGTACAGGATCGTCTTCAGCATCTTCGGCAGGTACAGGATGATCTCCAGGTTCATCTTCAGCAGGCACAGGAACGATACAAGCATCATGCTGATGCTCACCGTCAGCCGGCACCTGCATACAAGATTGGTGATCTCGTGTGGCTTCTTCGTCGACACATTCGCACCAACAGGCCTTCTTCTAAGTTGGATTTTCAACGATTGGGCCCTTACAGGATCGTGGCGGAGGTAAATCCTGTAGCTTTCCGACTCGAGTTACCATCCACGGTGAAACTTCATCCTGTGTTTCACACCTCCTTGTTGGAGCCGTATCATCCTTCTTCTCTTCCCGGTCGTGTTTCTTCTCCTCCCCCTCCTGTGGTCATTGACACTGAACCTGAGTACGAAGTTGCAGCCATCCTTGACTCTCGTCTTCATCGTCACCAACTCCAATACTTGGTGGATTGGAAAGGGTTGCCTACTGATCGCACTTGGGAACCTGCATCCAACTTACTCCATGCTTCTTCCAAGGTTGCTGCCTTCCATCGGCATTATCCTGCTAAACCAGGTCCCAAGACTCGTGGAACTCGTCTTTAGGGAGGAGGTGCTGTCACGACCCGATACAGAATACAGGATTCCGGATACAGGATATGGGTTGCAGGACTTTCCTACAGGATTCCGGATACAGGATATGGGTTGCAGGACTTTCCTACAGGATATTCCTACAGGATTCCTACCAGGATTCGGACACAGGATATTTACAGGATATGCCACAGGATATGCCTAGAGGATAAGGGACATGTGGACTCATCTTAGCCTCTGCATGCATGCAGTCACTTTGCATGCATGCAACCACTTTTAGCACTCATGCCTAGATTAGCTCTTGGAGTTGTGAGCATAAAAGCTCCGACCTAATTGTTGTACAATCAGTTACTATCAACACCAGTCTTACTACGATCAATCTCTTGTCTTGTTCTTGTTTTTTCCTGTCATGCTCCTGGATCCTGTTCTACTCCTGGATCCTGTCCTGCTGTCTTGCTCCGGATCCTATCTTGATCCTGTCTTGCTCTGGATCTGTCCTGTTCCTGTTCCTAGTTCCGTCCTGTTCTCGATCCTATTCCTGAGTTAAGCCTTCCTGTTCTTGGAATCCTATTCTTCTTCTTGTTCTTGGATCGTGGCTTGACACCATGCACGAGGCGATTGCTTCAGGCCGTAGAGGGCCTTCGATGAACTAATAAAGATAAGTGGTTTTTCTCTTTCTCATACACACAAAATACAAGTGAATTTGTTTGTGATGGTCACCATTCAGGAACACCGTCGTTACATCCATGTGCTCAACGTACATGTCTTCGTGAGCTGCTAAGTTGTAGAGAAGTCGAATTGATGCAAGCTTCACCACTGGTGAAAAGGTCTCATAGAAGTCGACTTTTCGACTTGTGAGAATCCTCTCGCAACAAATCTGACTTTGTAGCGCGTGTCTCCATCAGGTCCTGTCTTGAGCCGCAAGAGGAACTTGGTCTTAATCACCTTCCTCCCAGGTGGTAGCTCCACAAGATCCCAGGTCTTGTTCTCCATCAATGAGCTATACTCAGCTTGACAAGCAGTGCGCCACTGATCCGCATCAGGTCTGGTAAGAGCTTCTTCCATGGTCTTTGGAACAAGTGCATCTCGGCCATGGCTGAAGAGAAGTAGAAGCTGGTTCTCGCCTTGCTCCCCTTCTTCCTTCATGGTAGAGTTGGCAAAATAAAAGACTGGATCGTTAGAGGTCTCAGGAATTGGCACTGTCACTGATCTGCCTCTAGCAGCCTTGGTTTCTTGCCGAGAAGCCCTCTTAGTTGCTTGTATGTCCAATTGCTCCCTGTATTGACGCCCAGCCTCTGTGAGTGCGCGCTCACGGCCAGAACGTCTCAAACTGCCCTTACTATTTTCAGCCCTGGTCTTGCCAACAGTGCGCTCACCACCGTGGTCTTCCTCGCCGCTGACTGGGTTTGCTGTTCTAGCGCTCCCACTGGTTCCAACACCTGCTGTGTTGAGTGGCAAGTCTTCAGCTTCAGGGAGCAAGCCCTCACCTCCATTTGGATCGCCTCCAACACCATCCACGCTCTCTGCACCGTCCTCGTTGCCGCTTCCATTCCCCTCGTCGACTCCTTCAGCTCTGCCTCATGTGATTGAGCGTGCCCTAACTGGAAATTTGTTTTCACTTTCTTCCGAGTCATCCGCAGCTGCTTCCGTGAGAGAAAACTCTGGCGGTGGCAGGAGATTTCTTGTCACATACGTCCTGGACTCATCAAAGATGACGTCCCTGCTCACGATCATTTTCTGAGTTTCGAGGTTGAAGAGTCTATAGCCCTTCATTGTGTCTGCATATCCAACAAGGACACACTTTTGACTTGTGCTTGCAAGTTTATCTCTGTGCTTTTTCAGCACATGCGCATAGCAAATGCTTCCAAAAACACGTAGATGGCTCACATCTGGTTTTACACCATACCACGCTTCATATGGGGTCTTCCCTGATACAGCTGCTGTGAGCTGGCGATTACGCAAGTATGCTGCCGTTGTGATGGCCTCACACCAAAATGAGTTTGGTAAGCCAGAACCTCGCAAGAGAGTTCGTGCTGCCTCCTAAAGTGTGCAATTCATTCGCTCTACTACACCGTTCTGCTGCTGTGTGTCAGGGATTGAAAATTGCCGTTGTATTCCAGAGGAAATACAAGAACTGGCAAATTCCTTGGATGTATACTCCCCACCTCCATCACTTCTTAGCATTTTGATTCTCTTTCCTGTCTGCAACTCCACATGAGCCTTGTATTCCTTGAATTTCTGGAAGGCTTCTGACTTGAGCTGGAGGAACTTCACTGCTACGATTCGTGAGTAGTCGTCTATGAAGGTCACGAAGTATAACTTCTTGTCTCTAGAAAGTGTGGGCATATTGCTAGAGAGATCAGAATGAATCAGTGCTAGAGGTTCTTTAGCACGATTAGTGGCTATCTGTGGAAAAGGGAGCCGGTGATGTTTACCGAGTGCACACGGCTCGCAAAACTTCATCGCACTTGATGAAGTGATGCTCAAACCTTTTACCATCTCTTTTGCCGCTAGTTCTTTGATGTCCTGTAGGTTGGTGTGGCCGAGTCTCCTGTGCCATGTCTGGAGGTCCACTGCTTTTTTTGTCCCAGCAAAGAGAGCTTTTACTAGCTGCACCACCTCGGCATTAAGTTGATAGAGACCGGCCTGTCTGCTCCCACAAGCTATTCCATTTCCATTCACGTCTGTGATTGCACACATCTTTTTGTGAATGTGATCTCCAGATCACGATCAGCAATCTTTCCCACTGAGAAGAGTGTCTTGTTTACTCCAAGAACATAGTAAACATTCTTCACGCTAGCAATCTGACCTGTTGGCAGCTTGATGTCGATTGTCCCAACACCCTCCACCTTGTATGAGTAGTCGTTGCCAAGAAAAATTTGCTTATTTCCTGGGACCTTCTTCAATGTGGTGAAAAATTTCCTGAGGTGCGTCATGTGTTTGTTTGCCCCAGAATCAAGGTACACCACTTCTGCTTCTGTGCCAAGAGTGTTCTTCTCAACCTGCTGGATACTAGTGGCCATGAACAAGCTGCCATGGTCGTCCACGTCCTCCTGGTTGTCTTCCTCGCTACTTTCTGCTGTCCTGGCAAAGTTGGCCGACTTGTTCTTTCTTGCTGCCAGTCTCTTTGCCTCAGCTTTTCGCGCCTCCTTAGCTTTCTTGGCCTCTTCGTCTGTGCAATCTCGTGCCCAATGCCCTGGTTTCTTGCAAATGTTACAGCGATCTCTTTTTTTTCTTCTTGAGCTTTTCTGGTTTGCTGCTCTCGCCCTGATCGTTTGTTGGTCCTAGTCTGTCCCACACTGTGACAGATCGTTTCCCCTTTCCTGCGAAGAGTGCCAATTCTTTCTCATTTGAGCTCGCTTGCCCTGACTTGAGAAAACCCTCCAACGCTGTGAGATCGGCTACGATCTGGCTGAAAGTGTTACTAGAACTTAAATGATGCAACCCTATGAGTTGCATTGGTCCGCTAAGCCCCTTGAAGAAAGCTGTGATCAGCTCATCTTCATCTAAGTCCTTCATTTGAACTGCATCGATCTGCTTGGCGATGTCTACAAGAGCACTGGCAAAATCACTTACAGATTCTGCCTCCCCCTGTTTATGGCTATTCAGCTGTAGTTTGAGTTCCAACAATCTTGCTCTGGTTATTGTACCAAGGATCACACACACAGCATCCCAGTTTTCCTTCGCCGTCTTGTCAATGTCAAGGTAGCTTCGATATTTCTTTCCGAGGCCTCGTCCCAGGACCCCTAAAGCTTTGCTATTCTTGGTGTCCCACTCCTTTTTCTCATCTACATCGTCCTCTGGCTTGAGGCTGCTCTCGATCATGCTCCAGAGATCCTTTTCTATGAAGTAAAATAGCATCTGAGTTTTCCATGACTGGAAATCCTTGCCATCGTACACTTCCAAGGTTAAGGAAGATGAGGGTGCCATCTTTTTTCAGAGTGGGACATGATCCTGCTCCGATACCATATTCGGGAATGCCAGCCACTGCTGGCGCTATGCCCGGGGCCTGCCGGGCGTTTCTCTTATTGACTATATGAACTGAACAGACACGACGGGTCAACTTGACGTAAGAGGGAATCACGAATATTCCCTCAATAGGGAATCACAAATATTCCCTCAATAGCAACAGCGTTGTCCCTGACCATATCAAGATCCACAACTCCTTTCCAATCACTCTCTTTGTGATATGTGCCTTGACAAAAGAAAAAAAGAAATGAATTCAAAACGGGAATGTTGTTGCAGCGGCATGAAGCCCGCTGAATCACAAGACGCTCAAGCTGCTCAAGCTCTGGACGTTGTCATCTGGCCCGTATTCTCTGTTCTCATGGTGTGGTTGGAGCTAAGTTTTATACGAGGGGATGATAACCTGAATCATCTCCATAGTCCTCAACTCCCCAGTCACCCTGGCAATGTACTTGCTCATCCAATTCTACCACGTTTTTGCGAAAGAGCTGGCTCCCCACAAGCCGCTTGCAAAGTTCCTGTGCATCAAAGGAGTTATTCTCTTCTCCTTCTGGCAGGTAAACAAGCTCTTCAGGGGATATCTTTGTTTTGTTTTTGTTCTTGAGAGTGTGGTTCTCCAGCTGATGGCATCTGCTGGATTCATCACAAAGCAAAAGCGACTCCAAGTGAACCGGATCGAAGAAGCTTATCAGAATTTGCTCATATGTGTGGAGACGGTGGCATTTGCTGCGATTCAGCAATACGCATTCAGTGCAGAAGAATACTATCCCGAGGTGGAAAAAAAATGAAAAGAAAGACGACTAAAAACTATTACGATTGTGAAATTTTGAGGTTAATATTTATTTAAAAACTCGTTTTATTTTTTAAAAATGATTAACTTTATTAATGAAAAACATCAACAATAAACATTAATTATTATTTTTTTATTAGTTAATTCATATTTGACCATCAATTACTAAATTTTCTACTAATCTCCTTGCTTAATCTCACTGCACGAATAATTCGGTCATTTAGGGCAACGTTCTAGGTTCTAGGGGTTTTTCGATGATGCGAGTGGTGGCTCCTGGTGCTTGTCGCCGCTTCGGAGGATGGGCCCTCTCTGCCGCCGCCCAGAGTTCCCGACGTCCGCCTCCTCCGCTGCCGCCGGCTCGAGCATCAGGTTTGATGTCAGGTGTTGGAGGTGGATGGGCCCTCTCTGTCGCCGCCCAGAGTTCCCGGCTCCTCCGCCGCCGCCGACGGCGGTTCTCTCTGCTGCCGCAGAGTTCCCGACGTCCGCCCCTCCGCCGCCGTCGACGGCGGTTCTCTCTGCCGCGCCCAGAGTTCCCGACGTCGGCCTCCTCCGCCACAAGCCACAAGTTTTAAGGTTTTCGACTTCTTCGGCCTCCTCCGCTGCTGCCTCCCCTGTCCACAGAGAAGTACGATATTTAAAGAGGATGATGCTCGTGAGGGGATCATGACTCTGGTCGGCCTGCTTTTCAGCCTGGTTGTGGCGTTTGGTTTCTCTGACACTGCCTTCCTCGTCTGGCGCTTGAATCACCCTCTGCTCCCGATTTCTCTTTGCCAGAGCCGCACGTGGACACGAGCAAAGCTGAAGATGAGTTGCTCGTTATGATGAATGGTAGCCCGCAGTTTGTGGTATTCTTCGGAATCCCGGGCTGCGGGAAAACCACTACCATCCTTTCTGCTGCAAAGAGGAGAGGAAAAGCTGTGTTCTACTACACCTTTGCCCATGGTGGGTCTCTGAAGGCCTTGGAGGAGAAAATCCAGAAGGAGTATGGAGCAATGTTCCCTTCCCTTCATGAACTTGTAAGGGGAACGAGCGTATGGGACAGCCTCACGGTGGCTGGTGTATGGAACAGGCTCACGGTGGCTGGTAACGTGTGGAGG
Organism: Selaginella tamariscina; assembly: GCA_003024785.1. Lineage (NCBI taxonomy): Eukaryota > Viridiplantae > Streptophyta > Lycopodiopsida > Selaginellales > Selaginellaceae > Selaginella > Selaginella tamariscina. The sequence continues at coordinate 538,538 of PUQB01000109.1, forward strand.
AGATGGGTTTGTCCTGATGCTTCTAGTTCCCTCGTGATCATCTTGGACAACGTGAACAAGCTAGATGAGAGAGACCTGTACAGTATCGCAGGCATCGGGAAGTGCGCTAGGGATGTAAAAGTTTAGTGTATGGCTTGTTTCATCCGAGGGGCAGGGCTTGGGAATACTGGAACGCCAGAAGGATGCTTTGGCAAGGGCAACAGGATACAACCTGCCATCCATTCCTGAGGAGGAACTTGTGAGGTTTGTTGATAGCGCTTTGGGTTCTCATGGTAAGATCACTACAGACTTGGCGGAGCGGTACGTTTATTTGGTAGGATCTAGCCTCGCTCATTTGTGGCAGCTAGTGGATGCTACTAAAGAACGAACGGTGGAATGGAGTGTGCTTCCGCATCTGGAACGACGTAAGCCACGATGTCAGCCACCAGAAGATCAGGAGGCCAAGGTACATTTGGCTTCGTGTTCTCACTTATTCTTTATTTATTTTTCTTGGTTTCAGGATTTTTTTTAAAAAAATTTTGGACGCTCGTGAAGAGGTTAAGTTCGGAGAAGTCCCCTCGACTGCCGACTGGTCATGCCTTCAACCTCAGAACGACGTGGTGAAGATTCGTAATCAGTGGTGCAGGGATGTGATCTCACTCCAGGTTGCCGAACGCGAAGTGACCGACGCCGAACGCGTAGTCACCAATGCCGAACGCGAAGTCACCGATGCCAAACGCGAAGTCACCGACGCCAAACGCGAAGTCACCGACGCCAAACGCGAAGTCACGGCAGCCGAAGATAGAGTCGCAGCTGCCGAAGATAGAGTCGCAGCTGCCGAAGATAGAGTCACTGCAGCCGAAGATAGAGTCGCAGCTCGGTGGTGGTGGTGGAAGGAGAAAGCTGGAAATGCACTAGAGAAGGCACTCGAAGCAGAAAAGAAAGCTGGCAATCTCCTAACGAATGCAGTCGAGATACAGCAGGAGGCACTCCGAAAACAGGAGGAGGCACTCCGAAAACAGGAGGAGGCACTCCAAAAACAGGAGGAGGCACTCCGAAAACAGGAGGAGGCTTGCAGACTC
>PUQB01000109.1:541753-575012 GCA_003024785.1 Selaginella tamariscina
AGACTTCAAAAACGAAATGTACCTTGATTACTCCGAGCGCAAATTCCGTTGCTAAGATTTCGCTCCTGGAGACCAAGATTAAACCATAAAAGAGGTTTACGTTTGTTGTGTGTGTGAGTGTGTACCAAAACCTTTTGTGGATTCTTCTCCGGCTCCCGTAACTTCCCAGTAATTTGAGGATGGCTTTCTCTAGAGTCTGCAAAAAGAAACCCATAAATATTATAAAAGATAAAAGAATAAAACGGAAAAAGCGTACCTCGGGTATTTTGCATGTAGGAGCCATTCTCGAGATTCCTTTCCTGGAAAATAAACAAATTCAACAAAGTATCACTCACTTATGCTAATTACTATAAAGTTTACTGAATTATTGTTCTACACACGCATCTTTGGCTAAACTAAAAAACCTTCTCAGAAACCTGTAACGGAGTCTCCTGCTTCTGGCGAAGTGTTGCAGTTTCTTGAGCATCGTTTCTGCACTCTTCGGCTTCCCAAGCATCTGCAATGAGCTTAATTATATATACACGCACACACGCACGCACGTACAAAACATAAAAACGATAGTGATAAGCGAGAAGCTGTAATTTAGAAACACGAAACGGTGGGAAAATACAGTACCTCGGACATTTGGCATGCAAGTGGTCTGTAGTTTTCTCTCCTGGAAATGAAGGGAAAAAAAAAAAAAAAAGCGGCTTTACTAAGCGTATCTCCTTTTACACACACACACATGCATATATACATGTATGTATTTAAACAAGAATTAAACTGCATGGGTTTATATTGTATAAATGGATCTTATAAGAACATATTATGCCAACTGAATGGTTTCGTGCGTAAGCCCCATACAGAAATTTGCATAGGCCCATGTATGTATATCTGTACTGTATACCTCAGGGAGAATGGGACAGTCGTTTGCAGCTCCTTGGACATCTTCGATCCTGTCCGGAGAAAGTCGTAATCCATTATTGTAGACCTCGGCAACTGCATGTTGCCGAAGAACAGATCCGTACTGCATTTTCATATTGTGGTACCTGGCGTTGAGACTACGAAGAACCTGCCGCTTTCCCTGCAGTTCATCCTCCAGTTCAGCATGCTTCCTCTTCACACTTCGCCATTTCGCCAGCAGATTTTCTTTCTCCTGCTCGATCTCCTCCTGAGTGTCGCCATTTTGGAGCTTGGGGCCCGGAGGCCTGGGCTCGAATATTCAAGAATATTCTAGAATATTTTGGAATATTCTTTCTGGTCGGCAGTATTGGCCTCAGTCGGCAAAAAAGAATTCTATTAAAACTGTTGTATTTCTTTTTAATTTTTTTTATATTAGCTTAATTTATTACTCAATATACATTAGCTAAAGTTTCTCTCATCTTAAGTAAAGCTGCAGTTCTCGAACCACCAGTTACGCTTGGACGTGGAGGTGTTTGAGTAGGTAACTCTTCTGGTCTAATGTTCTCTGCAAGCTTGTTTGTTCCAACCTAGAGAGTTCAAAACTCTTTCTGTTCCTATAATATTCCTTCCGAGCTCGACGGCAGCTAACAATGATGACCCGGTTCCGGAACCAATATCCCAGACTAGGTCGCCAGGTCTACTGAGATGCTCGATCAAAAGCTGCATGAGTCGAACACTCTTCGGTTGAAATCATAATCCTGCACAATCTTCCATTAGGATAAACATAGCAAAGCACTTCCTTACCAAGCCTCCTGATAACGGTCGGCAGTGTCGACGAGGATCGTGTTCGTCAACGCCAGAGGGTTTGGCCTCTTCGACTTCTTCTCAGAGCTTTGCAGCACCAAGAGAACTAACAAGTTATCCTGCCACATAGACCAAGTTAAACTTGAACTTGAATAGCTAGCTTACCTTAATTTTGTCACGGTATCCCCAGCCTCGTGCACGGTAGACGCTGTAAGTCCCTGCAACCTCCAAGTTGATTACTGCAGCCGCCTGAATCACCGCCGAAACAGAAGGAGAACTCGCGAAGACGACCATGAAACCACTCGCTGCCAAGTGCATTCCACTGAACTGCAAGGCCTCCTCAAACTTCACCGGATCTAGCTGCACAATGTCCTTGTTGATGCTAGCACCTCCATATACAAGCTCATTGGGCAAGTCGAGGATGATGAGGTTGAAGCCGTATTCACCTACCACTTCCTGGAACAACGTTTGTGACTCAACCGTATGTAGTCTGTCAACCTGTTCTCGGAGCTTGGTGTACACCTCTGTCTGGGAAGCACCTGGCTCGAAGAAAGACCTGCTCATCTCCTCCATGTCGCACACAGCTAGGTCGTAGGATCCACGGGATGCAGCCAGGGTCGGGATGAAGGTCATCAGGTCGTCCTTGATGTCCAAACTAGCTACAAGTGGCTGTACCTCATTGATTGTAAAGTCGAATGCCGGCGGAGGTGCTGTAGAAGAGCTTGGTCCCGCTCCCGATCCCTTTGCAGGTGTAGTTGTCTTCCGCACCGTCTTCTTCATCTTGCTCTTCTTGATAGCCTCTACTTCTTCTGGCTCCCAAACAATCGCTGGTAGATCATTGGCGTGCATGTCGAATAGTGTGCTCTCCCAAGCTGGTGGCTGTTGCGACGGACAGTCGAGCCAGAATGGAACATGCTCCCGTTCGAACGGTGTTAGAGCTCCTCTGCTCTTCGACCACATGTGAGGCTCGCTTGTATGATCTGTCCACAGCTTCATCGTATGGGACGGTGTCATTTGCTTCGCCAGTATGAACCTGCAACACAAAGTCAGACAGTAGCAATGCTGGATTGAAAGCTTACCTCCATATCATCCGACGCGCAGATTCCTCACGCTCCAGAAACTCATTCGGCTCCATCGAATAAGTGAACCGTATGCAGTCATGGAAGGGCTGAAAGACCAGGCACTTGCTCCGAATTCTCATCTCGTCAAACCAGCTCATGAAGTCGACATCCGTTCCAACTTCTTCACCATCCTCTCGCAACCCCTTAAGGATCTGAATGGCTTCCTCGCGCACAGCCTTCCAATATAAGTCCAAGGTGAACCACTTGATCCACTCTTTGTCCTGCATGCCCGGTAGCCCAAGTGTCTGTTGTTCTGCCTTGGATTCGAGACGGGTGAGCTTGTTGAGGTATCGGAGTCGCAGCATGTTTGGAATCTTCGCCCTTGACATCGCATACAGCTTCTCAATGCCCATCCAGCGACACTGCTTATGAGAGATGTTTGTCACCTTCTGGAACCACTCCTCCCCCAAGTCTGGGTCTATGATGGAGAGGAACTTGTGCATACGCTTGTCATGCTTCTTGTACACTAGCTGCTTCAGGTTCACCTCAACCTGTGATTGCCCTTAGCACTGGTGACTGCTCTGTCGAGATCATCGTCGATCTCGTTCTGCACATAGAACAAGTTAAAAATTTCTTTCCTATAAATTAAATCGGAGGTTACCTTGAAAAGTATCTTTGCGCAGATCAGGTTCGGAAGAGGATGCCAAGCCGTCTTTCCTGAACTCTCCTTCCACTTCCGCACCTCAAGACGATCAACCTCCGTGAGTGACTCGAGGATTTTCTGAGTTCCTTCTGTACTAGTGCAGACCGCCTTTACAGCGAGGAGAATATGTGGTAGCGTTGTTTCCACAGATGTTGCTGAAGATCTGTTCAACGAAACTGTAAGTCTAAACTCTTAACAAAAAGAAAAGAAAATACTCACATGTTAATCGATTGGAACATCGAAACCAGTTGAAGAATGTCGAGGTTCTCCGTGGAGATGAAACTCGATCGAACGCGAATAGCCCATCGCTGGTTGTCCTCTGCATCCTCTCGGTACAGCTTCTGCAAAGCCTGTAGCCTATGGTTTCCCGTCCCAGCAGCTAAACTTCCTGTTTGAGAGCCTTGAAGCCCACTGTTTGTACTCCGGCTGAGTAAGAGCTTGCTCGAAAGACCGGTGCTGCTCGTACTGAATCGTGTCCTTCGACAGCTCCGATAGCTCCTCAGCAGTGAGTCGATCTCCGATGGACAGAATGAACAAGGCCGTGTTGCGTAGATAACCAGCCTTCTTCAACGATGACACCAGCCTGTCCAAGTCCCCTGGGTTCACTCGTCGAACCACCTCGTTGGAATGTATTCTGCAGATGGGCACATCAGGAGGATCACCAAGTCCCTTGATAGTTTTGTCGAGCAGGTTTGCTGAGCTCTCCAAATGCAGGCTCGCCGGTATGCTGTATAACTCCTTCGGCTCCTTATCGCTCTTCGCCTTCTTGCCTTTTGAATCAGCTTTCCCGCGGCCTCTCTTTTTGCTGACTGCCTCCTCCAAGTCGTCCTCGCTAGCTTCAGCTGCCTCTGTCATCTGCACTTGCTCGTTCAGGACTGCAACCTCAGCGGATGAAGGAGGCAACTGCGACGAGCTCTCCGGGAAATCTGTGATTGTTGGTGGAGGCTGTTCTTGCTCAACTGCTACTACTCCAGACTGAGTCACTGGAGGATCCTCCTTTGCTACATTAGATGGTTCTCCTCTCTTGCCTCGCTTCTGCTTCGATATCCTCTTCTCTTCCCGTGGCTCTTCATCAGGCGCAGTCTCTAGTAGACGTTTTGAAGCTCTCACCATTTTGAACTCTGGAAAGTAAACACACAAGTCAATTGATGAGGAGTCAAAATAAAAAAACAAACAAAGATGACTAACCTTGTGGCTGCCGACTCAAGCTAGATGCTGCCGACCCTCTCAGTCGGCAGAGAGATGTAGAAGAAAAAACCTGCCGACTGAGATAGTTTGTGCCGACTCTGTCAGACGGCACAGAAGAGATAATGGTGCCGACTGAGATAGGATGGTGCCGTCCCTCTCAGACGGCACAAATGGGAAGACCCATTAACTGTTTTAAAAGAAATACTTGAGACGCAAAGAAAAAAAAAACTAATTCAAAATACCTTGTGGCTGCCGACTGAAGAAGGATGGTGCCGTCACTCTCAGTCGGCACAAATGGGAAGACACTATAACTCTGAAAAAAAACATTGTTATACGGATACTTGAGCCGCAAAGCAAAATATAAACAAATTCAAAATACCTTGTGGCTGCCGACTGAAGAAGGATGGTGCCGTCACTCTCAGTCGGCACAAATGAGAAGACACATTAACTCTGAAAAAAAACAATGTGATACGAATACATGATCCAGAAAGCAAAAATAAATATATCGAACATACCTTGTGGCTGCCGACTGAACTAGGATGGTGCCGTCACTCTCAGTCGGCACAAATGGGAAGACCCATTAACTCTGAAAATAAAAACCTTGTGATACGAATACTTGAGCCAGAAAGCAAAAAAAAACAAATCGAAAATACCTTGTTTTTGCCGACTGAACCAGGATGGTGCCGTCACTCTCAGTCGGCACAAATGGAAAGACCCATTAACTCTGAAAAAAAACATTGTGACACGTATACTTGAGCCGCAAGGAAAAAAATAAATAAATCGACGATACCTTGTGTTTGCCGACTGAACCAGGATGGTGCCGTTGCTCTCAGTCGGCACAAATAAGAAGACCCTATATCTCTGGAAAAAGAAATACTTTGAGCAGCAAATCATAAAATACAGAAATTACACATACCTTGTGGCCGCCGGCTGAGCAGGATGGTGCCGAGAATCTAAATCGGCACAGAAATCTCCATTGTTATACTTGGGCGCTGCACGAATCGAGTCGAAATGGATGGCGCCGCAGTGGAAACCGTAACTCTGAGATCTGAGATTGAAGAAACCCTCTGGATCTGCCGCAGTGGAAACAGATCTGAGATTGAAAGAACCCTAGCCGCAATGGAAACAGTAAACCCTATCTACCAAAAAACCCTAGCCGCAATGAAAACAGTGAACCCTACGGAATAAATGTGACATTAATATTTAGGGTTTATTTTAAAATATGTGAATAATTGGTAAATGTGAAGATATTTCAAATCATAAAAGGTAGAAATTAAATTAAATCGGTGATACTAGAGAGGACATCATTAAGAACACTGTGAACTGGGCAGCATAGAATTAATTATATACAAACGTGTATTCACGTTTATTGTTAACGATTGTAATTTTTTTTTGGTAAGAGAAAGTGTGTTTAATCTTTTGCTTTGCTTTCCTAAACCACCGAGCTTTCTCCTTGCGTTGTCATGGCCAGAGTTACCTATGAAGGCATTGACAAAGATTTCCCAGTCGATGAAGATGGAAATGCTTTTGTGTTTGAACATGATCTTCACATTGCTTTCAACATTCCTTGTTGGTTCAGTATACATGTGGTTCAATTGATGTCAGTTTCTGCGAGTTCTGGAGAAGATGTGGAGTTGTTACCAGAAGGCAATGCATCAAACCAGTTTGTCTTTTACACATTGTGCCCGGCAAGGGCCCGTTGTTCAGGTTGCGGACAGAGGAGCGTGAGGAATCCATGCTGGTGTGTCTTCTAAGAGCAGACAAATGTAGGATAGGGAAGGATCTCATTGGTTCGTCTGAAGTTAAACGAGTCTCTGAACTACCGCAGATATACAATGGAAATGTCATTTTCGAACTTCCCCCTAAGACAGAAAGCACAGAGAAGTACTCGGGGATGAATCGCAAGGATGGCTGCTACCATTGGACACACCCGAGCACAACACACTGGCATGTTCCGGCGCGAGTCAGTCGAAGTTCATGTGTCGGACATCTCCAATGCATCAATCCTACCTGCCCCTACTTGGCTTTTGAGAAGAAAGCAAATGAATGTCACTTCAAGGGTGCTGTGGAGAAGGCAAAGACAACTGAGACAGGCAAAGTAATAGGCATAAAATGTAAGCATTGTGGAGAGGAGCCATTGCTGGTGCACACTTGTCCGGCTTATGTGTACTACATTCTGCCAGACGACATTTCTTTTACAAGGTTGTTCATTCACAGAGGTGTTCATCAGCATCCAGTCAGCCCCTCAGTGTCAGCTTCAAACGTTCAGCGAGCCAGATCTAGTGTCAGCAACGTGGTAAAGAGCAGTCCGCGAACCAATCAACGAGTGATTGAGTTTCAAGCCGCGCGTGAGCTCATCTTTGAAGAACTTTTCAAGGAAGAAGGAGAAGTCTCGTACACTGGTTTACTCTCAAAACTTGAACCTCTAACAAACCATCGAAGGTATTTTTTTTAGATCTCTACACACTGACGCTGTGACCTTTTCTTTAGGACTCGGGACTGGATTACACAATCAAGACAGAAGGAGACACACTTTAGAGAGGGTTACGAGGGTCTTCTGGAGCTGAAGACAAAGCTGCCAATACCTTTCATTCACGTCATACATGTTCCAGGGATGGAACTGCATGGTGCTGAGGAGCAGCCTCTGATCTTCAAAATGACAGTTGAGGGACCGGGTTCAGGAGTTGAGTACATCAGAAGGTGTCAAAGTGGAGGAGACCTTCATGATCAATGGGTTGTTCTGGACCACACGCACCGCATACCAGACTGGGCGACAATTGGAATACACCTTTATGACCCATTGTAAGTTGTAAAACTCTTCATAACACTTTCTAATCTTCGTTATCTAACGCTCTCTTGCAGTGTCAGATCCATGGTGACTATAGCTTACGCAGATATGTGCCGCGAAGATAATGTTGCAGTGCTGAAGTTCTTGAACACAATGCTAGAGGTTTGTAAGAAGCAGGGTTTGGAGAATGTCAACTTTGCTGGTTTCATGTCGGATGAGGCTGGAGCGATATGGATAGCCTTGCGCCAAGTATTCAACAACGGAGCAAAGATGAAAGGGAGGGAAAGAAGCTGTCTGTTTCACTTTATGCAATCCGTGCGTCAGGTGACAAAGAAATGGATCGCAGAAGAACATCGCGAAGAACACATGAAGCTTGCTCGTGCCTGGCCTGCAGCACTGAATGAACAATCTAAGAAAGAACAACTGGCAATTCTCGAGTCTTTTGGGAAGGACGAGCGTCAAACATTCGAGCTTTGAAGACATGGCTGTCTTGGTGGATCAGGCATGAGGACCACATCTCCATGGCGGAACTGGGAGACATGACAGAAGAAGGACTCGCGAGCGTTCCAACTACAAACAATGCTGAAGTGATTCACGCGAGAGCAAGAAGAGCAAGATTGGCCAAAAGAGTACCACTGCTGGAGGCGACAATGTTAGACCTCACCGATGCAGTTATGCAGAGTGCGAAGGTGAAAGCGGCAATAGAAGGGAGGTATACAGGGTCAGGGCCTTCGAAGGAAACTCTGTTGAAACGAGTGCAACGCAAACTCTCTGAGGGGAAAAGTGTATCTCCATCAACAATTATTAATCTGGTGGAAGGCGAGGAACACTTGACCAGCCCGGAGTTCACGAGTACCACTAACGTTCGAGTGCAAACTGTTAGGAGAACAGTCACAGGAACAGAACAGTCTGATGCTCGACGTTCACACAGACATGATGTAGAGTACACAGAGCGGGTGGTCCAAAACAACAGGAGAAAGAGGTTAAGGTTCGAAGAGGTTTCGGAGAGAGAGATTGCTCAAACAGAGTGGGCCATCAGACGAATCGGAGCATCCAGTAAGGTTAAGTGTTTGGGGATGAATCAGGAAGGAACTGCTCTGTGTGGAAAACCAATCGGTTATCCAAGCAGAGTGCCAGCACCAGGATTCTATGGAAAACGAATGTACATTGATGCCTTGGGGAATGAGGAGTATGTACAACAGATGATGTGGTTCTGCCCAAAAGATTCAGGGTGTTTCACGCGGCCAAACGGCAAAATTCTTCGGTCACGAATTCCAACACCACCAACGGTTTGGCCTGTGCTCAAGGAAACGAAGCTGACAAGTGAGGAGGTCAGAGAACTACAGGATGCAGGCTTTGTTCTGGAAGGTTTACAGGGGATGGCAGGAAGAGTAGATGAGGGTCAGAAGGACAAAACACCATCGCCACCACGTGGAGCTGGATCTACAACAATTCCACCTTTCGAAGGACGTATGGTTCGGACTCCAACAAAAATGTCTAAGGAACAAGAGAAGAATTTCCGCAAGGCCAAGACGTTTTTAGGTTGTGTGCGAAATGTTGAAGTGACAGCTAGAGGACGGAAGGAGGCTTTCGTTGTGTCGGCAGGAAATGACTCTGCAAAGGTGACTATTAATACTTATCCTTCATGCAGTTGTTCTACATTTCAGAAGAGCAAAAGTTGGAGCCCATGTGTACACATGTACTTCGTCTATAGCCGTGTGCTTGGCTTGAACCCGGAAGTCACATATTTTCTACAAAGGCGATCGCTCAGTGACATGGAGGTCCACCGTTTGCTGGTGAATTGCAACAGAGTTCATGACCCACCGGTGCTACAAGGATAAATGGTTTAGGGTTTAGGATAATGTTTTATTAAGCCAGTGGCATATATTAAGCCAGTCGGCATATATTAAACCAGTCGGCATATTAAAAAAACTTATATATTCTAGAATATTCTTGAGAATATTCTAGAATATGCTAGAATAACCCTAGAATATCCGCGAATATACTAGAATAATATGAAGCCTCCTGAGCCGGAGCCTCCTTTTCGCCGAGACCCCTCGTATTGTAACCTCAAATGATCCAGCTCTTACTTCGGAGATACAAGATTCAACTGCAGTTCTCTCCATTCTCAATGTGATTAGGTCGCACGGTCGGCTTGCTTCTTCGCCAACTTCAGTTGCATCTTCCTGAGCATCCTTCACTAGAAACGGAACATGTGCATCTGTATAAGGAGCATCCCGGCTCTGCAGAGCGTCCTGGACGAAAGCGGTTGGTATCAAACTGGAACTTCTTTATGAACTTCGGACCAGCTGTTCAGGAAGTTAATCAGGCTGTATCCATCCACCACAAGGTGGAGAAAGTGCACCGCCATAGCTATACCACCGCATCTAAATCTAGTGATGTGGATCTTTATCAAAGGAGCTTCACATGGATCAAGTATCTTGGTATCAAGGGTAAAAATCGGGACCAATGGGGACTTTCCTCAGATCATCCCAATCATCCAAGTATGCGTTTATAGAAGACTCGATGAAGTGGACTCCTCATTGTTTAAGTTAACTTCAAGTTTTCCTGAGCTTGACTCTGAAAGGCGACCCGCAAGAACGGGATAGTGAACTAAAACTTTGGATAGGGAAAGCCTTAAGCTTTCAGTGAGTTTTTTAGATGGAAATGCATCGCGGAAGATAAGCACAATAGCAGCAAATTCTGGCTTAGTGTACATGAGATCAATGTTAGTGAGTCGATGAAATGAATCATGGGATTGACTATGCATATTGAATGGCTGAACCACATTGAATGATGTTGTTTGATTAACTATTTCTGATGCTTGTGAATGGAAGTTATACGTTTCATCCATGAAATCGCACAACTAGTTTGGGAACGTGAAGATCTATATAGAGAAATATAGTTATATGTAATAGGAACTTGTGTGCGTGTAGCTCGCTTTATAATTAACAAAGAACAGCCAGTGCGATTTATATTTTCTAATGTATAAGAGGTGGTAGACTTTTTGATTGCCGAGTGTCAAAATATGTGATTATTACATCTTAACATGTTGGACGTTTTAACTAACAAAAATTAAAAATTAATGATTACATCTACACGTTAAGACGTTTTAGCTAACAAAAGTTAAAAAATTAGATTTATCCTTTTAAAAATTAAGAATATACCAAAAATATACCAAGGAAGTAAGCATTTAGGGTTAGTGTACTATTTACTATTCATGGTAGAGAGAGAAGCAGAACAAGGGCATGTAGATATTGTGTCATACACATTAAATCATAATAACATGTCATACACCTATGTGTACATACATGAACGCATGCGTATGCCCACATACTTGCATATACCACAATATAAAATTACAACACACGTATGTATATGCGTATAATATACATGGATATGAACCTTATAACTAAAATGGGAATGATACATTAAAATGAAAATATTAAAATAAATTTTAATTAATACTTATATTTTAATTATTAATATTTTAAACATAAATTTTAAAGAATATGCTTTCTTTAAACATATATTATTTTAAAACATATTTCTTTATATTAAAAAATACTAACTAAATAATTAAAATTATTGAAAATGAAAATATAAACATTCCCATTTTAAATATAATTTCATACGGTATTTACTAATTGAAAATACTTAATAATGTAAACTCTACAATGTTTAATGGATGAGGCTCACTTACATGACTTTATATTGCATTATACATATAGTATATGTTTAATCATTCTCCTTCAATATCACATATTTATTATGTAATTAACATTGAAAATATGAAATTATTAAATAAAAATATATTATTTCAACATTGCTATTATATGTATAGCATTTATTTATATAACAATACATAAACTATAATATTGATTTAGTATACTAATTAAAAATATTGTTATGAATATGCAAAATATCAAATAACATAATATTTTATACACTAAAATGCGTTCAAATTTACATTTATGAACTTAAGTTGTTTTTTGTAAAAATAATAAGTTATATAATATAAATTATCGGGAACAAATTATATAATATTAAACAGCTTAACCCATCTTGATCAGATTAATTATAATATTATGAAAATTCTTTAACTGAGAACCATATATATAACCACTAACAAGTATATGCTAATAAACATATGTATAAGCTGAATTCAATAAAATGATAATCTCTTTACCATTTAGTTTAAACATATTACCCTGAAATTTATCATATTTGCGAATATACCCTTAGAAGTTTTATATTTATGTATATACTTTTTAAAAAGTTTTAAATTTATGACGGCAGTTCGAGCCGACGGGACAGGTAATCGGAGTCCGAGATTGGCCAGTAAAGATGTTGAAACTCGAACCAGCAGCAAGAAAATCCTCGTCTGCGGCATGCGATTCCACCGTTTGATCGCTCCCAGTCCGGAAGGTGCCGCTTGATTCAAGCAAGACAGCATTCCTGTACAAGTATGGTAAGCAGCTCTGTATCCAGGAAGTCGTTTCCGGGAGACGTCCTTGGCTCATAAGGGCGAAGGGAGCGATCCTGTCCGGGAGCGTGACAATGCTACACGTCAGGAGTTTGAGAGGCTAAGGCTACGCACAAATCGCCCACATTTGGATGCCTTGACTAAGATGCGGATTCGCAACCGGGTATGTTCTGTCCATATGTAGTTTTCTTGTCTGTGTGTGTCCGTGAAAATACGTGTACAGCCGTCGGGACAGATTGGCCAGAACCAGGAGCAAAAACATTCTCGTAAGCGACTCTCGTCCGGCTCCGATAAGCCGTTATCTGCTCAGAGGGTCATGTGCGAGTCCGGCATCTTGCCCTCTGCTCAACGATTCTTGTCCGAGTCGGATAAGCCGGGTTTATCCAGGAAGTCGTTTCCGGCTCAGCGATCGAGGGCTAGGGAGACAATGGCTCATAAGGGCGAAGGGAGCGATCCTGTCCGGGAGCGTGTCAATGCAACACGTCGGGAGTTTGAGAGGCTAAGGCTACAATTTGCCACCAGTTGCAGAAAGCGCCCATATTTGGCTGCCTTGACTCAGATGCCGGGTATGTTCTGTCCATGTAGTTTTCTTGTGTGTTTGTGTCCGTGAAAATACGTGTACAAACAGCAAATATTACATATATAGGCATGTATGTTGTGTGTGTGCTTTTGTATAACAGGGATGTTTCATCACAAGACAAGGAGTTGGAAGTATTCCAGGTGTCCAAGTAGGTGACATGTTCTACTACAGAGCAGAGCTTTGTCTTCTGGGGCTCCACAAGCATCTCCAAGCAGGAATCGATTATGAGAGAGATGGGTTCACGTAAGTTAACGTAATTTCAATAACGTTTCGGTTAAAATAATTGTTATTTATTGACAGGGTGTCTGCATCGCAACTAGCATAGAGATGGTGGCGATACATCCGTGTACACTGGATCTGGTGGAAACAATGCACACCGCTACAAGTGCGTGCGTACGTGTGTGTTCGTTGATGTTCTATAATAAATACGCAATGGAAAGAACATGGACGGCATTGTTTGTCATAGTCTAGTGATGTTCTGTTATATTGTAACTCTCTCTCTCTCTCCCTCTCTGTGCGTGCGTGTGTTGCATTCTTAGAGAATCCTATTTTTCTAGTTTGTTGATTTGTACATATATATACACTGTGTGTGTGTAAACATTTGAGTGCTGGTGCCATCCTATATGTATACATACACACCCTTGTTTGTGATGAATGTTGTATCTTATAGTAGGTTCCTCAACATGAATTGATTATGTTCAGGCATTCAAGGGACCGACCGGTCAGAAACTGGAGAAGGGGAACCTGGCATTGGTGAATTCCAAGGGGCAGAAGAATCTCATTAGATTCATTAGAGGAATCGCAGACGAGGGCTCTCCTTCCAAAACGGTGTATATCTACGATGGCTTTTACTATGAAGTTGTGGATTACATCAACGAACGGGGCAAGAACGGCTGCAAGGTTTTCAAGTTTATCATGAAACGCCGTCCTGGACAGCCTCCACGCATGCCTCACTTCGTCCGATGTATTCCATTGAAGTGAGTACTTGCCACATTTATATATGTGTGTGTATGCACACACACACATAGACAGAGCATATATATTTTTCGTGTTTGTGTGCACGTACACCTCTATCTAGTGGATACCATAGACAGGTTTAATATAACGCATCTATAGCACAGATTAATATCTATTTATATGCGAGTAATCAGCATAAGCGTGTGTGTGTGTTGTGTGTGTGTGTGTGTGTGAGAGAGAGAGAGAGAGAGAAGTTAAAAACTCGAATTGAGCTTAAACTACAATTAACATATTTACATATTGTCCATTCCACCTAGTAGATATAAACACACGTGCGTTTGTTATTTGTGTGGGTCCTTATGTATTGTACACTTGCAGATGAGTGCTGGCCTACGGGAAAGGATCTTATGGTACGTTGTTTTTTCCTCTCAGATACCAAGATACATTCAAATTTTGATGTATAGAAGACACATACATAGAGACATGTTAAAGAAAGTGAAATTAGATATTAAAGGAGTTAGGAATAACTCATCAACATAATTAATTACGTTTTCTGTGCACGCTCCTCAGTGATTTTCACCCCCGTGTACCTAACACAAAAACTCATGTGCGTGTGTGTGTTAGTTCCCGGGCAGAAGTTGAAAACAGACCCATCCACAAGACGCAGACGTTGTACTCCCATGACAGGGCAGTCCGGATCAACAACCTGACCAACACGGCAGCTATCATGGTAATGCCACATAGTGACAATGTTGGCCTTGCAGTAGTACCCAACATTTAGCAAATAGGAAGGCAACAGAACCGCAACCACTCCACCAGATGACAAGGCCTGGATTCCGTATGCAACGGGGAGATAAGCTTAAGCAGCTTTGAAACTGTATGTTTGCGCATTTTAGTAAATTGTTTGAAGTTTTGAGACATTACGGACTGGTGATTTTCAACTGCTACCAAGGCCCACTCGACCTGGAGATATGTATTGATGTGGAGGAGCTCCTCATGATAGGCTTCTCTGTCTGGATCCTCAACAGTAGTGCAATCCCTTGCTATACAATAGTTGCAATCCTCCTTCCCTTTTCTCACATCGTCCAACCCAAACAAGAATCTTAACTTTTAAGACTAGGTAAAAGGTAAAGGTTAGTTCGCATATAATAGGGGTTATAATGGTAGGGAGTAAGAGAAAGTATGAAGAGCAAGTAATATATGCAGATGAATTGGAACATATTGTTTTGTACGATAACAATGAAGAAGAACATGTTATTTTGGATGAGAACGATAAAGTGGAATACGTTGTTTTGGACGAGAACGATGAAGGTGACGAGGAATGTGTACTAAATATGTGTACGGAAATAGTTAAATACGATTACTTGTACAAGCTCGATAAAAAGTTATATGTGGTGAAAGACTGCATCACTAAAGAAGAATTTTGATGCATTCCGATACATTGATTTCAAAATTATAAAGATTCGGAAGAAATGATAAACAAATTAAAGAGAGTGGAATATGAATGTTTAACAGATGGAACGTGGGTGGAAACATATAAAACAATTATACCGAAGTACTGTGTTGTGATGCGAGCCACTAACCGAGTATACCTATGGTTGTATAGAAGACAATTAGGTTTTTATATTGTAAGTTTCGCGTTTCATATAGCCTGAAAAGCATTTGATCTTATTCATTTCATGTTTGGGTATTCTATAAGTTATTAATGCACACATGTACACTTATATCTTCGTCTCTCTACGTGTGTGTGTAAATTAAGTTACTTGGTGGGAATACACAATTGGTGCGTGTATGAAATAAGTTTGTTGGGTGATCCATGCCCGTACGTACGTACGGAAAGTAAGGGTAGGGTTACTAAAGGATTGGGTGGCAACCAACATTGGAGAGAGCACAAGCAGTGAGGTAAGGCTCCATTGTGGCCTCCATCCCCACAATTTTAAATAGAACATGTGAAGAACATTGGGGACACAGGAGGACTTAAATGAGAAAGAGAGGTTCGATTTCGATGTTACATCTGTATTCCACTCTTATGAGATCTTCAAAAGGAGCTAAACATGTACACTTAGGCTTCCCCCTTCTCCACGTATCTATAGTATGGACATACATGGACTTAAACCATTGTTGTGTTCTAGTGGAGAGACACACACCATAGGATCTAAACTTTATAGTGCACACCCAATGAGCACTCATATGCATTTTGTACATATGTTCCTTTTTGATGGGTTTCATGCACATTATACATTAACAAATGGAGAGAAGTTTAAGGTGTTTATATACCCGGATGGAGATCCTAACACGGCACTGGGAAGCTAACGGGGAAGTTCGTCACCATAACCCCAGAAAGGCTCATCTCTTCTTCATTCCCATCTCTTGTCACAAAATGAGAGGCAAGGTACGTGCTGTGTGTGTGTGTTAGAGACACACGAGGCATATGCATACATACACATACATAATAGATCAAAAATTAGCAGTGTTTTGATAATTTTACGGCAAAAACTGCCTACTGTTTAGCATACTGTTCTCTCTCTTTCCGTGTATATATTCTGTGATATTGTGTGTTATGTACATGTGTAAATGGATAGAGGATGTACAAGAGTACGTATAGCTAAGTATCCATACTAGAACTAGGCAGACCACTTCTTTATGACGTGTCACGATGTGGGAGCTAGGTCGACCAACAATGTGGTGAACCTAGTGAAGAACTCCATACGTGTGTCCTAGTTATAATGGACTTTATTCCCCACAAGGAGGTTGCCATGCCTCAAGTATTGCAGCCTTTTCACTTCCGCATGGTGGGAATGACGTGAAAATCAGAGGGCGTGTGTACTGCAGATACATAACTTATATATGGTGCATGCTATGCATTTTGATCATCAATCAAGTTGCGTTTATATATTTGTTCTATATTTGACAATGGGATGGATGCATGTGTGTATGTTTCTCTCTTTATCTCTGTAACTCCTTACATAGAGATAAAGAAACTCTCTCTCTCTCTCATGGAAATATGTGTATAAATAGAATACGTGTACATCTGCACGTTACATTCATGTGTATACTGGTTGTCTGTGAGGGTATGGCTATGTATAGAGACAATATGGAGATGCATGTATCCATGTGTATATATATGTATCCACATGTTCTTAAATGCGTGTGAGCATACAAGTCTATCTATCTATACACGCACATACATATCCATGAGTTTTCCTTCAATAGATATTTGTGAATGCAAATATATACATAAAATTGTGGGCCGAACTCTTTTATATAATATGCATGTATCAATGTGTGCGTGTGTTATGTGCATACAGACAGATCTATATGTTGAGTTAAAACACCCGCGCGCGCGCGCACACACACACACACATTAAATATGCATATGCTTTATATAAGCATGTTGTCTGCATACGAAAAAGCTGTGTATACTTACACACATATTTATGTCCTAGATATGTATTCTCGTTTGTGTGTGTGTGAATGTTTCTTATGTGCAGGACTATCCTGGGATTCTAGTCAGGACATAGGAGCTCAAACATACGAGTGATACTAGCGAACCACGACATCATAGCCATAAGCAAACAATGTGTTCATAAATATAACTGTATAAGGTAATAATAAATTTATTATTCTTAGAGCAGGCATATAAAACTTGTTCAATCAAGGCCTAATAAGAAACATTACTACTTGACTTGTTGCATACTTTCACTCTAGGCATCTTGTTAAAGTCTAGACTGTTCTTAATAAGATGCTATAGCATATAGCAGGAGCGTCTTACTTGCACACCATGGTATTTGTATGTATACGAATTGGGAATCTTAAAAGACTTTTATAAATTGTAAAAGTATTAGGATTTAAATTTAGATATTATTAATTGTGCACTTGATTAGAAACTAATAAAAATATGTAAAGAATTTACAAACTTGAGAATATGAATGCATTGTAAAATGAACATGCTTATACATGTATATATATGTGTATGTTATATATATATATATATGTATGTATGTATGTAGATAGATACATACATACAATCTAGAGGATATGTAACTGTGCATGTACACACATTTTAAGTTCCACAATATATTTTATGAGTAACCAACAATCAAACTTATAAAGCATCTAAATAAAGACAATATAAATAAATATTTTAGAAGTGTAAAATGTAATTATTTTTAGAATAAATTTGGAATAGTTAAGCCAATATCAAAACAATTATAAGATTATTGTGTGAGTGTGACTAAACCTGTGGATGTATATAAATAATTTAATCTCTACCTTATTAAATTCTTGAAATTATATTAATAAATATAAATTCAAACTTTTGAAATTCAAGTTAATTTTAAATTCAAATCTAAATATTTTAAAACTAGTAGATATATGTAATACTAGTAACATTTATGGCTATCAATTAGTAAACATGTTTAAAAAATGTATATAACATATATATTACTAATCAATGATTAAGATTGAATTTTTTCTAAATTTAAAATAATTAATAAACTAAAACTTTAAAATATTTAGTAAATCCATTGATATAGTAATAAATTAGGGCAATCAAATGTATACATCTATTAATTAACCAAAAATACATATATTTTATGCACGCATATGCATAGTAATTACGATTTAATAATGTTTGTACCTCTATTTAATTGAAAATTAATAATTTAGTTCTCATTCAGTTAAAAATTGTTAAAAAATTTTTAAAGATACCAAAAAATTTCATTTCTTTACAAATTAAAAAAAAACTAAACCATAGTTTAATCTTTTATTTTGAGAATGCCAAAGAGAGAAAAATGCAAAGAACTTTTGTGATAGCTTCATACAATTAAAAGGAAGTATTATCTTAATAGTTATGGAAACAAACATTGAAATGGTTATTACTAAAACAAGTCACTTTAGAAGTAGATTGAAAATGTTAAACATATATATTTAACCATGTGAAGTCGTGTTTAATTCCATGAGGTTTAGGGTTTAAGACATTGAGGCATTGTGTACAATCTACTCTCCAAAGCTCATTCCAGAATGAACATTATAGAGTAATAGATGTTATTCTATGTAAACTCGTGTATGCTAATGTTTTACCATTCAACATTGTTTGTTTATCATTCTAGCATGACTTTGTAGTTGTTCTTGCAAAACATGAACTTGGTTATACTTTAATCATAACTCTACATGTAGAACATTTGAATAATGATTGCAACAAACTTACATGAAAGGAATGTAACTTTTTAGAGAAGAATGAAAAAAGTATAGTTGCATGATTATCTTTTATAGATGGCAATGTGGTAGAGGAAATTTAAATATCAATTTTATTTTTATAAACATTTATAAATGTGTTTTTCTTAAGTTTATTAATGCTTCAAATTATATGAAAAGTGGTAAACAATTGTATGAATAATTAAAGCCAATTATTCAAGACGTTGGACCTGAAAATATTGTGTAATTTGTACTTGATAATGTTGATAATTATATAAAATGAAAAAGCTTGTGACAAAGGCTTTTTCAATATTGTATATGGATGACATGTATGTCATGTCTTGAATTTATTGTTTGAAAATGTTAATAAGTTGAACTAAGTTACTCCTTGGTCAAAAGATGTTAAATGCTTGTCTCATTCTTTATAAGAGTTCAAAGCTCCTAGTTGCTTTTTGGAAGATCACTCTTAAAAACCTTGTGAGACTTGTTACTATTCTTTGTTATAATTTCTTAGTTATAAGTGAGTTTGTTAAAAAGAGAATGTTAAAAAGTATGCATCAATTTGTTATGAGTAATGAGTGGTATGAACACTAAAGTAAAACTCCTAAAGAAGAAAAAACCAGATTCTTTAATAAAGAATTATGATTTTTGGATGAGATGTTAGGAGTTGCATATGCTTATGGGTCTTATAATAAAGGTCTTCAGAATTACTGATAAAGTAAGAGTAACCATGGTTAATTTTGTTAAAATTAGTTAACGATGATATAATTGATGAACAGAAGGTCTCCGCCAATAAAGTGTTTAACTATATTGAGGCTGATGTTAAACTTGAGCTAGAGGATGAGTTTGATAAAAAAAAAACCAAAATATAAAAAAGAATTGTTGAATTATGCTACAAAATGTTGGCTGATGTTTACATCCTTTATAAATGGATGATGCAAAAGATAATGAGGCAAAATAAGACTTTCATAATTACATTAAACTTATTAGAGAAACAGAAGAAGCTAACTTTGTA
The DNA here is from genome assembly GCA_003024785.1 of Selaginella tamariscina. Lineage (NCBI taxonomy): Eukaryota > Viridiplantae > Streptophyta > Lycopodiopsida > Selaginellales > Selaginellaceae > Selaginella > Selaginella tamariscina. The sequence continues at coordinate 561,414 of PUQB01000109.1, forward strand.
ATATAAACAATTTTGAAGACATATAGCAAGTAACACTACTTGCTATAGATTAAAGCATGTGCTTCAAGGGGGTACAATGGTACCCAATTTCTTAAGTTGCAATAGTTGGCTTTACAAGTTCTTAGCTAGTCCATATGTTAGAATTTTTTACCTAAAGGATTAACACGTGGTAATATGTGGTTGACAAGTGGCCACATTGCATGAGCAACACTGAATCTTTCAAGACAATCTCAATAGGCATGAGACTTAGGGTCTCGAAGGATAACTCGAGTAGATTTCAAGATCCGTAACTCCACCAAGGAGATGTGCCTTGCACATACCCATGTGACAAAGGTATGGCATTATAACTTACTCACCCTCATAGAAGAGTACAACCCCTTTAGGGTGATGAGAGGTACCCTAACCTTAAGGTTTTGTGAGACTAAGCTATACCCAAACCTAGGGTTAGTACTTAGTGGCAACATGAGTGTGCACTGGAGCTAGACACAAGTGTTACACTATAAAGTGCTAGGTTTAAACAATCTTAAGCATGTGATTATGTGAGTGCCTCACGAAAAAGCTCTTATTAACGAGCTTATGTTGTTTGACCCCCTGGACAACACATCCCTAAGAAGAACACCCCTATTCAAGTGTGTCAATTAGCACATCCGATTATGAAATCTAGCCTCCCTTTAGCAAATGCCCAAGGCTTAACATGCTTGGTAGGATATCCAACACCTCAGCATCAAACTCATGACACAACCCTAAAAGGGGTGCCTTGGGTGTGTATCACCTAACTTAGTGTCACATGTTCACCAATTTTTTAAATTTATTTTGTTTTTATATTGTTTTTCTTAAAAAAAAATTGCATGTAAAAAGTCCATGACAACTTTGTGAATAGAAAAATCCTAATCGGTTCGCAATTGTGTAATATCTTTACTTTATGCCAGTGTCTTCTCTTGTTATTATTTACTTATATCTACATAATGAAGACTATTAATTAAATAAACAACATTTAACTTAAATAAATTTTACTTTATTTCTTCACCAAAAAACAATTTCTATTTAATATAATAAAGCATATTTATATGCATTGGATAGCTTGGCCTCTTTATGTATTAAAACAAAAGCTTATTAAGAATATAATTTAAAATTACTTTAGTAAATAAATAAAGCTTAATTCATTTTACATAGGTACCATGCATTACATTAAATTAGTTGAATTAGTCTAATTTAAAGTAATGTAAATATTTATTGATTATCTTTCCACCATATAAAATTAATATTGACATTAAACTCAGGGTCGTTTCGCACCACACTTAACTTAACTTAAGTGGGCTTAAGTAAGAGAAAATGGATTCGTACTCGCCCTTAAGTTGAGTAACCACTTACTTAACTTTTTTAAGGGTTTAACTGCTAAGGGCATTGAATTCGCACTAGCCCTTAACTTAAGAAACCACTTATGCACGTTGTAACTAAAGTGGGCATGATACGTGAAAATGGGAATATAAAATAAATTACTAATTAATACTTAAGTTTTAATTATTAATTATTCATTTAATTAATATGTAATTAAGCTTTAAATATTAATTAATTAATTAATTAATCCTTCAATAACCTTACTTAGTAAGGAATATTCCTAAAATATCTTAGAATATTCATATTATTCTAAAAATAGTTTACAATAATTAAGAAATACTATCAAACATAATTACAAATGAAATCATTTCCTTATCAACATGTTAATTTATTTATAAATACTTTTTTCCTAACCATATAGAGAAATCTCCTCATTTTGTTTAAATCATCACTCTTCGGATTAATCGAATCATTTTGGTCAATATCTTGATGTTGTTGCCACCACCTTACACTCTCACGAATGCAATTGGAAGTTGTCATCCTTATTAATATATAAGATGTAATAAGACTAGGTCTGCATAAAGGCTCGTTTAAAGAATGATGTTCCTTAAATATTATAAAGAGCCCGGTTACTATCCTTCATTTTATAAAATTCAAAATCACGAGAAAGAAAAGCTTCAAGAAATGTTTGATACGGTGGATACTGCTCATAAAAGTTTTCAAGATTCTTCTTTCTGAGACACGTATCCAAGTAATTCACTAGCTCATCCATAATATTAGTATCAGAATATGGATCGAAAGTGATTGGATGAATACAAACAATGTTTTGGTTGAGTATAGCCTTCTGAGGAGAGTCATCTACCACTAAGATATGTGCATTCTCTATTATCCTTAAGGGACTGATCTCCCCATGAAGCCCAATTAATCTTTCATTCTTGAAGAAGTATGGCTTGCTTTCCTTTCTTATATTGTGAAATTCGAGAGGTTTATAACACATTCGCTAGTCAAAAATCCAATCTTTACAAATCACCTCTTCTACAACATTACAATGTTTCTTAAGCAAATTCAACAGCGGTGTTAAGTTGTGAATCTGCATGCATGACTAAATCCCCACAAGCGCACCCATCTCCTTAATGTTGAGCAATAAAATCCTACAGTCTAAAACGTAGCAGTGGTCGCCACTGACAAACCCGTATTAAGAGTCTATCGGAATATGAAAGAACAGTTATAGAGTATAATCAGACTTCAGAAGGTCGGGAAAAGGGTAATAAAAAGGGTAAGAATGGCAAGGTATGTAGCATGTAGAACTGCGGATCCCATCACAGTAGAAATAAAAGGAAAAGACTAAGATAACATGTAATATGGATATAGCACTAACACATACCCGTAATAAGGGTGACAGACTCACAGACAAACCCGTAATAAGGGTGACAGACTCACATACAAACCCGTAATAAGGGTGACAGACTCACATACAAACTCGTAATAAGGGTGACAGACTCACAGACAGACCCGTAATAAGGGTGACAGACTCACTGACAGACCCGTAATAAGGGTGACAGACTCACTGACAGACCCGTAATAAGGGTGACAGACTCACAGACAGACCCATAATAAGGGTGACAGACTCACAGACAGACCCATAATAAGGGTGACAGACTCACAGACAGACCCGTAATAAGGGTGACAGACTCACATACAAACCCGTAATAAGGGTGACAAACTCACAGATAGACCCGTAATAAGGGTGACAAACTCACAGACAGACCCATAATAAGGGTGACAGACTCACATACAAACCCGTAATAAGGGTGACATACTCACATACAAACCCGTAATAAGGGTGACAGACTCACATACAAACCCGTATTAAGGGTGACAGACTCACAAACAAACCCGTAATAAGGGTGACAGACTCATAGACAAACTCATAAACTAGAAACCGATCCTCAGATGGTCAAATGGGAGTGAGAAGAGAAAAGATATAACAAGTAGTATTGCAATCTCGATGCAGTAGAAATGAGAAGTAGAATCAAAAATCAAGTAAAATACCATAGAGAAAGTAAGAAGAGTAAAGATATAGCATGTAGTACTGTAGATCTCGACGCAGTAGAAATCAAAGAATCAAGTAAGATACCAAAGAAAGAAATAGATATAGCAAGTAGTACTGCGAATCCCGAACGCAGTAGAAATGAGAAGTAGAATTCAAGTAAGATACTGAAGATGAGAGTAAGAAGAGAGTATATTGTCAAAACATAATACAATATTCAGTATACCCCGGGATGCATTCCCTTATCCAGTTGGTTGCGTAACTTCCTTAATGTCGTTATGATAACTGCTCCCTTAGATGTACTACGCTGAAACCTGAAACTGTTGTATTCCGGTTCTCTCTGACACTAACATATTCCGGTTCCCTCTGGAACTACGTATTCCGGTTCCCTCTGGCACTGCCGTATTCCTTCATTCTATGTTCTTCTCTAACTCTCGTATTTTCACTATATATATTGTTTTTGGTAGTTTTCCCATTATACTTCCTAATGAAACATGTGTAAACTTAGAAATTCTATGATGCCTAAATACTACTCTAACATTTGAAAGAGACGATCCAACCCTGGACGAAATATAATATCATATCGAAATTTACCATGACAAGGAATGAAATTTCCTTGTTTGATTTCTTTTTTCCTATCCTCGGGCCTTTGTCGATGAAGCAGAACACCATTGACATCCAACAACACAATATGGCCATGAGTAACATGGGATAGCGTTGCCTCTTGAATACTTTGCAAATCACTTGTTTGCTCCCTTTCACATTTATCTGTTGACACTATCTCATTGCCTATCCCTTTATCATTTAATTGTACATCGTCCTTACAAGATTTAGATATTGCAGGCACTGAAAAATTGATTTCGGAACTGAAGCCAATAAAAATGATGATGAAAAAACTGAAGTGGCCCCATAGTAACGATGTTTTGAGCTGCATTATTATTCATTTCCTGCATGAACTCTGTCATTCTGACATGTGGCACAAGAAATTGTCGCCAAACCCCTCTCTTACTCATGGCAATGCTGAAAATCCATGTTCTCAACTGTTTCATTACATCTGCAGAATGATAGTTAGCTGACCTTAAAATTATCAAGGTATATTATTTACTTTGTTAATGTGTGACCCATGTTTGAACTAAAAGCTTCATTAATCCTTGAGAATTTATTTTCTGTACAAATATAAACGAAATATACAAAAATGCCTTATGTTACACTCATTTACAACTATTCGTCACTCTAAGAACTCATTAACAATTCTTCTTCGCTATTACCTTCTGAGTGAGGCGAAGAAGGTCTAGGCCGCTTGTGAGATGGTTCAAGATCTTCCGTATCTTCTGTTGATGTTTCCATGGGTAATGGAGTGTGTGAATGTTCTATACTCCTCGAGATAACTTCCGGTCTAATATTTGATTAAAGTTCGTCCTCAGACTCTGATATTGAACCAGATTTGTCTTCAGAACTATCACACTTATCGGGAGGGAACTTTCTCAAATACTCCTGTATGGGTTTGTTGAGGTAGTCAGTTGAGAACCTCTCTATCCACTTGTTCAGGTCCTCAACCATGGTCTTATCCTTTTCAATGGCAAACACACATGTATCCCGAAGGTAACACTCCTTCAAGACGGACCCCTAGTGCAGTAGTCAAAAACCCACGCATCACTGTGAGGACCCCTGATCAAGTTGTTAATGCTCCGTGCCGCTTGACTTGTAATGTTTGGATAATGTACATTGCCGAATACGTCACTCTCATCTATCGGTGTATCGGATGGAGGTTCAGGGCCGTTGGAGTGCAAACAAATGCCTGTCCAATCATTTGGAAGTTTGAAATTGTTTGGTGCATTCCTAACAACCAAGTGAACAACCGAATCAATGCACTTCGGATCAGCATCATTCATATAAAATCCTGTCCAACGAAGTTTATTCCTCTTGGCAAAGGCGAAGGCAAAGGTATCGGTGACATGAGCAAAAATTAAGAAATAAATACCTAAAAACGTAGATATCAGTCAAGAGTGCAAGTATGAATTTAATAATGAATACCTTCTTTGTACATGCTTGCACGGCTAAGTTTCTCCACCAAATCCTCTAATGTCCTATTTATTGAAGGATTTTTTGACACTCGCCGATCCATCACGAACAATTGAAACGGTTTCCTACAAGCAGTGATGGTACCCCATAAAGTCTCTGAATCCAACAACAAACATCTGTAAGGCTTGTCGTGATTCGTAGCATCTTCCTTTATAAGGTTCAACTCGGTTCTCCGCTGCTGAAGGACTGCCATAAGAGAAGGCGTCATCGCAATGTTCTCCTTCTTGGCGTTGGCGTGCAATAGATTCTTGCCTAGATCTTCCGATTGATTCACCCATTCGACAAGCATATCATCGTTTGTCACATGCAAATATTTCCTGACCTCTTCGTATGTTGAAGCCGAGGTCCAACCTAGTTTGTGGCAGTATTCCCAACCACTCTTTGATGCCTGACTGTCTTCAACTCCATTGCCTTGAGATGAAAAGGAGAGGTGGGACTGCTGTTGTTAATCTGTAATTTGCCATCAATCAACAAATTAGCCAAGACTTCCATCTCCTCCATCGTTGTTCCATTTAAAGGCTTCAACCATGTGAGCTTGAAATCGTTGTCTATATCCTTTATAGATTGAATAGACTTAGACTTCGGCATCTTACTGGGTTTCTTTGCAGACTTCTATGAAGGCTCCTCTTCACTTGTCTGCTTCTTCTTCAGTGTTTCTTTTGCAAAGGATTCCATAATCCCCAACCATTTGGCAAAGATCCTATCCTCGGGATAAGAAATTAACATCATCAAAAAGGATGTTTCCTTCCCGCCGCCTGGGCAAAATCAACTGCTACAATTTCTTCAACTCTCTCCGCAGATTGTGTATTTCCTGCGGTAGCTCTTTGTGGTCGCTGAAGAGATTCCCACACGGCTCGCGTGTGTTTGAACTTCTCCCATATTTTGCTGTTGTAGCGGTTGGTGTCTGCAGCGTCCCATTCCGCCGATAACTTATGGTACTACTCGATTGTGAGATTGGCTTCGCTAAAAACACCAATCTTTTCATCAGCTTCTCACAGGTATGTTCGGAAAGTTTTGTTGCCATCGTTCCTTTGTTGTGTTCGTCGAGAAGTCGTTGGGCTACCGTTATTGTGTGCTGGCCACTAATGATATAGTACTTAATTGATTTTCTATTCTCCGTCTGAACCTTCCTCATTTGTTCCGATGTTGTGATCCACACTTTGTCAGCACCTTTGTTTCTCTCGTAGTATGCGCACAAAACAGCATTATGTGGAACGGTGTAAGAATTGTTGTCCTTCATCTTTTTCATGAGCTCAGCTACACGTTCCTGGTTGAGTGGCCTGTAATTGAAGTTTGGGTTGACGCTGCAATACTTAACCCTACACTCGTAAATCCTATCATCCAACTCATTTCCTTATGGCTTATTGCAACATGGGATGTTAACTTTATATGGTGGAAAGATAATCAATAAATATTTACATTATTTTAAATTAGACTATTCAGCTAATTTAATGTAATGCATGGTGCCTATGTAAAATGAATTAAGCTTTATTTATTTTACTAAAGTAATTTTAAATTATATTCTTAATAAGCTTTTGTTTTAATACATAAAGAGGCCAAGCTATCAAGTGCATATAAACATGTTTTATTATATTAAATAGAAATTGTTTTTTGGTGAAGAAATAAAGCAAAATTTATTGAAGTTAAATGTTGTTTATTTAATTAATAGTCTTCATTATGTAAATATAAGTAATCATGGAATAATAACAGAGAAGACACTGGCATAAAGTAAAGATATTACACAATTGCAAACCGATTAGGATTTTTCTATTCACAAAGTTGTTATAGACTTTTTACATGCAGTTTTTTTTTTGAAAACAATATAAAAAGCAAATAAATTAAAAAAATTGTGAACATGTGACACTAAGTTAGGTGTTACACGATACAACACCCAAGGCACCCCTTTTAGGGTTGTGTCATGAGTTTGATGCTGAGGTGTTGGATATCCTACCAAACATGTAAGCCTTGGGCATTTGCTAAAAGGAGGCTAGATTTCATAATCGAATGGCACACTTGAATAAGGGTGTTCTTATTAGGGATGTGTTGTCAAGGGGTTAAACAACATAAGCTCGTTAATAGGAGCTTTTTTGTGAGGCACTCACATAATCACATGCTTAAGATTGTTTAAACCTAGCACTTTATAGTGTAACACTTGTGTCTAGCTCCAGTGCACGCTCATGTTGCCACTAAGTACTAACCCTAGGTTTGGGGTATAGCTTGGCCTCATCACCCTAAAGGGGTTGTACTCTTTTATGAGGGTGAGTAAGTCATAATGCCATATCTTTGTCACATGGGTATGTGCAATGCACATCTCCTTGGTGGAGTTAGGGATCTTGAAATCTACTCGACTTATCCTTCAAGACCCTAAGTCTCATGCCTGTCAAGCCACGATCTAGGAAACAGGAAGTAAGCAGGATTCCAAGAGTAGGAAGGCTTGACTCAGGAGCAGGATAGAAAACAAGACAGGAACTAGGAACTCAGGAGCAAGAGAAGACGCAGGACAGGATCCAGGAGTAGGACAGGAATGCGCAGGACAGGATCTAGGAGTAGGACAGGAACAGGACTAGATCTAGGAGCGAGATAGGAACAGGACAGGATCCAGGAGCGAGACAAGAGCAGGAAGCAAAGGAGCAAGACAAGACAAGAGCAAGACAAGAACAAGAATGATCGTAAAATGACTGGTGTTGATAGTAACTGATTGTACAACAATTAGGTCGGAGCTTTTATGCTCACAACTCTAAGCTAATCTAGTCATGAGTCTAATCTAGTCATGAGCTAAGAATAGTGTCCCTTATCCTCTAGGCATATCCTGTAGCATATCCTATAGGCATATCCTATAGGAATATCCTATAGGTATATCTGTAGGAATATCCTGCAGGCATATCTTATAACCCGTATCCTATATCCAAAATCCTGCATCCTGTATTCTGTATCCGGAATCCTGTATCCTGCATCGGATTGTGACAGCACCTCCTCCCTAAGGACGAGTTCCACGAGTCTTAGGACCTGGTTTAGCAGGATAATGCCGATGGAAGGCAGCAACTTTGGAAGAAGCATGGAGTAAGTTGGATGCAGGTTCTCAAGTGCGATCGGTAGGCAAATAACCTTTCCAATCCACCAAGTATTGAAGTTGGCGGCGATGAAGACGAGAATCAAGGATGGCTACAACTTCGTACTCAGGTTCACCAGCAATGACCACAGGAGGGGGAGGAGAAGAAGCACGACCAGGAAGAGAAGAAGGATGATACGGCTCCAACAAGGAGGTGTGAAAACACAGGATGAAGTTTCACCGTGGATGGTAACTTGAGTCGGAAAGCTACGAGATTTACCTCCATCACGATCCTGTAAGGGCCCAATCGTTGAAAAATCCAACTTAGAAGAAGGCATGTTGGTGCGAATGTGTCGACAAAGAAGCCACACGAGATCACTAATCTTGTATGCAGGTGCCGGTTGACGGTGAGCATCAGCATGATGCTTGTACCGTTCCTGTGCCTACTGAAGGTGAACCTGGAGATCATCCGTACCTGCCGAAGATGCTGAAGACGATCCTGTACTACAGGAGCGGAAGAAGGAGAAGCAGGAGAAGCAAAGTCAAAACGTGGATGGTGGCCTGTAAGAGCAAAAAAAGGTGTCTGGCCTGTAGATGCATGAATGGAGTTGTTGTAGGCAAACTCCGCCATAGGAAGAAGGTCCAACCAATTATCCTGTTGGTAACTGATGAAGCAACGAAGATATTGCTCCAAGGTCTGAATTGTGCGTTCGGACTGCCCATCGGTTTGTGGGGATATCCTGAAGAAAGATTTGCTTTAACCTGTAGACTCCGAAGAAGCTCTCGCCAAAACTTGGACATGAATTGTGGACCTCGATCGGAAACAATGCTCTCAGGAAGACCATGGTGTCGGAACACTTTGCGGATCACCAACTCAGCAGTTGTCTGGCCTGTAGCAGTCTTGTTACATGGTAGGAATAAGCCTGTTTGGTGAAATGGTCAACCATCACAAGAACTGCATCAAACCACAAGAAGGAGGAAGATCTGTGAGGAAATCCATAGAAATAGATCTCCAAGGAGCAGAAGGAATAGGAAGAGGATGAAGAAGACCAGAAGGTGCATGACGAGGCATCTTCGACCTGTTGCAGGTGTCACAACTCCGTACAAACCTTTCCACAAAACCTCGCACCCAGGCCACCAATAGTTGCGAGTCACCAACTCAACTGTCTTGGCCACCGAAATGTCCTGTAGCCGGGGTATCATGACAATCCTATACCACACGAGTCCTGCAAACACCAACAGGAACGTACAGGAGACCTTTCCGGTACAAGAGTCCGTCCTATATGGCAAACAGCGTGTAGTCTGAACGGGAACTGGAGGAAGAGGAGCTTGCAATGTCAGGATTGATGTGTGAGAACACATTCCTTGCCAAATCGTCTGTAGCCAACTGTGAACGGATGTCCTGTAGAAGTGTTGAATCTGTTGGAGCCTGATGAACCTGTAGTGCCGCAAGCCGGAATCGATCAGGACCCAACACACTTATCTTTGACAGTCATATGCAGGATCGCCTGGGACCGGTGCAAGGTAAGAGCACCTAGACAATGCGTCCGCCTTGCCATTCCGAAAACCGGGCCTATAGACAATGACGAAATCAAAACGTGATAGGAACTCCGCCCATCTAGCCTGTCGTCGACTGAGAACTCGAGCCGTTTGAAAAATACTCCAGGTTCTTGTGATCCGTAAGAACTTGTACAGGATGCGCAGCACCTTCCAGAAAATGCCGCCACTCCTCGAACGAATCCATAATGGCCTTGAGTTCCTTGTCATGAATCTCGTAATTGATCTCCGTCGAAAGGAACTTACGAGAGTGAAAAGCTACAGGATGAAGCAACTTGTCTTCTCCAACTTGTGATAGGACGGATCCTACTGCAAAATCCGAGGCGTCTGCTTCAACGAAGAAAGGACGAGAAGGATCAGGATGTGCTAAAATCGGAGCTGTCGTGAAGGTGTCCTTGAGTGTTGTGAATGCATGTTCTGCCTTGTCGGACAAGAGAAAACCTCTGTGCGCTTGGTGAGTTCCGGAGTGGAAGTACACGCTTGGAGAAGTCCTGTATGAACCGCCTGTAGAAGTTTGCAAAGCCAAGGAAACATTGTACATCTCGTACAGACTTGGGCCTCTCTCACTCCACGATGGTCTTCACCTTGTTCATGTCCATGGAAACGCTAGCAGGAGAAACGATTAGCCCAAGAATCCACAAAATCCCTATCGAAAAAGCACTTCTCCAACTTCGCATACAGGCCATGCTCGCGAAGCCGCTGTAGAACCAATCGTACATGCTTGTCATGTGCTGCCTGGTCCTTGGAGAAAATTAAAATGTCGTCGAGGTAGATCACCACAAACTGGTCCAAGAAGTCACGAAAGATGTCGTTCACCATGTTTGGAACACGGCTGGGGCATTGGTAAGGCCGAAAGGCATTACCGTGTACTCGAAGTGTCCATACCTTGTACGAAAAGCAGTCTTTTACTCATCGCCTGGACGAATCCGTACAAGGTTGTAGGCCCCTCGTAAGTCGATCTTCGTGAACACCTTTGCTCCTCGCAGCCGATCAAGAAGTTTCGGGATCAATGGCAAGGGTACCAATTCCGAATGGTAACTTGATTCAAACCTCTGTAGTCCACAACCAAACGTAAGCTCCCATCCTTCTTCTTGACAAAGAAGATAGGCGCTCCTGCAGGGGACTTTGAATGACGAATGAAGCCGGATGCCAAGTTGTCCTCGATGTATTGGCGAAGAACCTTCAACTCTGTGGGTGACAATGCGTAAATCGGTCCGAACGGTGGAGTCTTTCCTTCTGCAAGATCAATAAGACAGTCGTAGACCTGTGAACAGAAAGAACTATAGCCTTGTGCTTGTCAAAAATGTCCTTAAAGTCGTGGTACTTAGATGGTAGAGAAGAAGGAGGAGAAGGAAAAGGAGTAGGCGAAGGAGATGGAAAAACAGGAGAGTCAGACATAGGAAAGGTAGAAGAGGACGTAGGAGTTACTTGAAAGGCAAAAAGGTGAAAAGGAGCAGGATCAGTGGTAAGTTCATGCATGGTAGTGGTAAGAACTCGGAGAGGAGAAGGAGGGAGCTGTGACTGAAAAAGAGGAAGGATCTTGGGGGTGGAACAAAGCAGAGTAACAAAAGGAGGCAGGATTGGGAGAAAACCTGTGTGGATGTTGACGAGTGTACAGGATTGAAAGAATCCTGTACAAAAGTCCGTGGTTGCACAGGAGTGAGGAAAGCCTGTGAGTGTGCTGACGAACCAACATGAGGTGGATCCTGTTGAGGAGGAACCTTCGCACTGAATACAGGATTGGAAGAACCCTGTACAGGAATCCGCAAACTTACAGGAGTGGAGAGAACCTGCGGATGTGCTGAGGAACTGACATGAGGTGAATCCTGTCGAGGAAGAGTCTTCAACATTGGTACAGGAACAGGCACGGTCAATCCTGTAGCTTGTACTGCCTCAGACACCAAGGATGTATCCTGCATGCAGGAAGGTACAGGATTAATCCTGGCTGCTGGAGAGGAAAACGTGAGCGTCCTAGACCTCCAGTCGATCTGCGGATTTGCAACAACGAACCATGGCATGTCAAAAATGATGGGAGTCGACCGAGTCTTGATCAAGTTGAAGGAAATCGAACAGTTGAATGCGCCATGACTGCAAGAGGAGAGGTGTGGTAGGGGTGGGGTAATTGCGCCAGAAGCAATCAAACGACCATCGGCCACCTCTACAGGAACTGCACGCTTCCAACTTCACCACCGGAATGCCATGCTGAGCTGCAAAAGTGTCATCCATGAAACATGCATTTGCACCAGTGTCTAACAGGGCAAACTCCTTGAGCTCTCGGTTATTGAGGCGAATGTGTACAGGAAATTGAGTGATGGAATGATATGAGTAGCACCAATGGAGCCTTGCACCTACGTCCAACTTCGCGGCTCCTACACGAGTGGACATTGAAGTTTTCCGACTGAACTTCAGCTTCGCTTCACGCGTCTTGAACTTTCTGGCTTTTTATTAGGACATTCTGCCACCTTGTGTTCCTGTTGCACCACAATAACAAGCATAGGTTCTCACCCCGACGACGTTGCTTCTCAGCAGTTGAAAGTGGGCCACGCTTGGATTTGTTAACCTCCATAGGAACTGCTCCAGAAGGTCGTAGGAAACATGTGCTACGGCTACAGGATTGGTTGGCAGGAACTGCTGACGGAATTTTCCTGACGGCGCTCGAACAACCGGTTGTCGCAGCAAACGGCCTGTTGCATGATCTCCGCTAACGTTTGAGCATCCGGTAATGTAAGGAGAAGGTCCTTCACATCATCCCTCAACCCAAACGGAAGTGTTCGATCAATGCAGTCTCGTCCCATGGAATGTTCGTGCACAATTGCTGAAATTCGGATGCATAAACGGAAGCTGGTCTGGATCCTTGTGTGAGCTTCCGTAACTTCGTGCATGTAGAACGGTACTTATCAGGATCTCCAAAGCATGCTCAAAGGCAGCCACGAAACCTTCAAAATCTTCCAGCAATGGGTCATCATGTTCCAGCAAGGGGCAACCCAAGCCCGGGGAGATCCACTTAGCAAGGATGCCAAAAGGCCAACCTTTTGTGCATCAGTCGAGTAAGCGCGTGGTTGCATGCGGATCAAGAGCCGGATCTGATTCAGGAAGCCTTGGAATCGGCACGGTTGTCACTGAACTTCTCTGGCATGCTGATCTTCGGCTCCGGAGAAAAGTTCGATGAAGAAGGAAACCGATGCCTGAGAGAGAGCCTGCGCAGCAGCCTTGGAGGATGCATCAGCAGCTGCATGTGCCGCATGGTGGAGCCTTGCAGATCGGTGACCACTTGGTGCAAAGTGGCCAGCTCATGAAGCAACATTTGGTGCTCGCGTTGAAAGTGCTCAAAATCAGCCATGATCTTATGAAAGAAAGAAAGGAGAAAAACGAAGGAAAGAATCAAGGAAAAAAAAAGTAGCTGGGAAACGAAGAGCTATGAAAGTAATTACTATCAAACTGTCAAGTCACGATCCAAGAAACAGGAAGTAAGCAGGATTCCAAGAGTAGGAAGGCTTGACTCAGGAGCAGGATAGGAAACAAG
>PUQB01001090.1:0-50576 GCA_003024785.1 Selaginella tamariscina
TTGTGTGTGTTTGTGAAGGTAAGCATATTTAAAATCCATGTAAAAGCAAAAGTTAAAATGTTCTAATCAATTTATAATATATAATAGTAAATAGCAAACTTGATTATGTGTCATATTTCCATTCCTATTATAAATATATTTACTATTTATAAGAGATGAAATATGTAAGTCACATAAATATGATTATACTTATGTATATATTAACGAGTATGTGTGTGTTCTATATATATGCACAATTAAATGCATGCATGTATGTCCGTTAATTTGATCTGCAGCTCACATATCTCATCATTGAAATCGAGTTAGATTTATTAAAAAACATATCTCTAACAAATTATAATATTATAAACACACATACATAATCAAACTAAATAAATATTTGTATACATACATGTATAAAACATACGCACATACACAACATGTGCGTAAATATACATTCAAATAATTGTACCTTAACAGTCTATATGTAACTCGGCACTTATGGAAAACTGCACAAAAATATAAAATAAGGTATTATTGTATAATGTTAAAATTATAACATAGAGATCCTACAGTAATTGAATATTTTTATGTAATATTATATTTAGTGGATGTGTGTGTGAGAGAGATCTAACCTTGCTGCGAACTTATTCCATTGTATAGACATTTTAGTTAAAAAGAGAAAGTTATTAAAATGTCCTTAGAATTTCAAATATTTATAAAATTGTTTTTATAATTTTGATAATTTATAAAATTGTTATTATAATTTCATAATTAAAAATGTTCTTCTTGTACAGACTCTTTTCTTTTGTGTTATTTAATTCAAATTTATTCTCATCCCTTAAGCTTAACTTAATCCAAAACTGATTTTATGGTTTTTAAAAAGTAGTAAACAACTATAAAATGAGTTTACTGTTTGTGAAAGTTAGATCTGTCTCCGTAACTTAGTACAAGCTTTTGTGAAACATAAAATTATTTATGATATGTATAATTAATATTAAAATATAAACACGTGTTTTATAACAAAGATAAATTTTATTGTCTAGAAAAGCTAAAGAGTATATTTTGTTGATTGGATACCGTAAGTTACGGCATTTTTAAATGTGCACAAAAGAGAGGTATATTGGGGAGCATCTTACAGTTTTTGACTGCACATATGCGTAAAATAGCACAAGTAAAATATTTAGCAATCGTACATCCTAATACACTAAACTAACGTGTTAATACATGCATATATATATGCACGTGTATGTGTGTGTGTATATAAGCCACACACACATATACAGATTCAATGTATGCGTTTATACATGTCAATATGTATATGTATGTATAGAAAGTGTATGTACGTGTTTCTGCGACTGTATGTACACAAGCATATGAGCGTGTGTGCGTATGCATGCATCTGTTGTATGTATGTGCATATACGAGTGCCGATGCATGATATGTTATTTGGAAACTACTAATTAATCTTGTGTATGTGTGTATATACGCGTGTGATAAATGTGTGTTTGTGTGTATTATATGTACATTACATAACTTCCTAATTTGAGAGGAAAGGACTCTTTTGGTACTTGTTATGGTCTCTGCCCATAAAACTTATATACACATGCACACGCGGCACAAGTCACAATTATAGATACATAGATATAATTTTATACACATGATATATTAGCAAAACATGCTGTAAACAACAGCTTAGCCGAGTTCACATCATTGACACTTCATGTGTATGTCTCTCTCTCTATATATATAGAGAGAGAGAGAGAGCAGAGTATTTATATTCTCTCTCTCTCTCTCTCTCTCTCTCACACACACACACACACACACACACACACACACACACATTTGAATGAGCAATTCATGGATGGCTTTACATGTACATGTATTGTACAAACTAGCTAAGTGCTCTTATATGATATTTAACTGAAGAGACGTTAAGTATACATATTTAACTGACTGGAGAAACCCAAACGACTAAGAACTGCATTGTAGTCAATGGATATTTATGAAACTAATAAGAATATATATATGATGATGCAAATCTAGGAATTTATAATAAAGGCTATCTGAACTACAGAACATTTAGATAGATAACCCACAATGTACACAGGTATATATATACGGTGCGTGTACATAAGTTACTGACGTTTAAAAACCTGTTTACGGCTGTGCATTGTGCAAGTTGGACCGTTGGATGAGTACCATAGTATGACTGAAATGTTTCTAATGTATAGCTTTTATGCTTTTATATTTGATGAAATATGTACAGTCTCAGCAAACGCATGTTGTAAACACACGTGGAAAGGCCGCTTAACGACTAATCAAGCTTAATCCTTAAGCAGTTTTATCACTTCCATAATCGAAAGAAGATGCCTGAAGTTTCCTCACAAGTTGGTAGCATTCATCAAGAAGATCTGCACACACTGCCTGACCGGCAGGTATATTCCCGGATCTTAATGATCCATAGAATATTCCTTCCTCACGGGCTTTGTCAATCTCATCTAACTTCACCTGTGAAACCATAAAAATACACACTTACATATGTAAACATCATGTACAGATAACATATAATTCACTCTCTCTCTCTCTCTCTCTCTCTCTCTCTCTCTCTCACACACACACACACACACACAATCTACATCAACTTGTCATATATGTTGTATATACATACATAATAAGACTGCATATCTCTCTCTCTCTCACACACACACCAGACACACACACACACACACACACACACACATCTACATCAACTAGTCATATATGTTATATATACAAATACATAATAAGACTTAGAAACAGTATATACAGAAAGCATTTTAACTATAAATTAATAAAAATGTGATGTAAATATATACGAAGGAATAACACACATACAGACACACACCTGATAAGGGTGTAAATGACTCAGCAGATGCTCTACTTTCCCAGCATCCATCTCTAAAGACTCTTCTTTAATCTTAAGCAAACTCTTAAACACCCTCTGCATATCCGCATTAAGATACTGTGCAACTGGCTTAAGCTCCTCCACCAGTTCTTAAATTGAAATAAATAAAGTAAATAAATATAATAATGAACATTAATACTATGTAATGACATTAATATTTTTAATAAAATACTTATGACATACAAACTATTATATATATACACTTTACCGTAGCAAGTAGCGAGGATTTCTGAACAGAGGCCTTGTCCGGAAGGTATATTTGTTTTAGATCCTGCGAATATACCATCGACACGTTTGCTGTCTATGGCATCTAGCATTTGTTGGTAGTGCCTTAAATCCTCCATAGAGCACTTCTGCTGTTTCATATGGTTTAACGTCCTCTCAATCCCCTTGAGTGTTTTGTATAGATGGTCCATCTCACCGTTCAAATCCGACGCTGTAGATATAAGCTCCTCCAATATATCTGCATAAATATAATATACTTTAATTACCATTACTATACAATGCAGTAGTAAAGTATCACAAATGTGTGTGTAATGGTAAACTACTGTAAATTCAATGCTCTCTCTCTCTCTCTCTCTCTCTATCTATCTATCTAAACTAAATATTTAGACCATATGCGTCGTCCATGACTTCCATGCAGGGAGCTTGACCAGGAGCCTGCATATTCCCGGAGAATATACCCAAGGAATCCCGTTTCTGATCCAAAGCATCTAGCATTTGTTGGTATTTACGTATATCATCCATTGTGTGTTTGCATTGTGAAGACTTCATGTTTTCCAGCTTGTTTCTAATCCCTACCAAATTGTTGTACAGGGACATTATCTCCTCAGGCACGTTATCCATGCTATACACAGACATATACACATCAATACACAATGTACATACGTGTATGTGTATAATTATTGTAATTTGTGAAGTATATGCACTATAAGCTATACCACCTACTAGTTATACAAATAGAACTATACGACCTTGAAGCGTGTGTGTATAAAATACACAACCCTACTGTAAATCCATTGCATCATGTGTATACTACATCATATACATCATATATGTACATGTATAATGCACACATAAATAAACGCAATGTACAGATCATTTTCTTTACTTGTATGCATTAATATATCATATAAATGTAAGATCTGTATATAAATCGTGTACACACACGGAATATACTACACATATACACATACAGCATAAAATCTACGTATATAGTTTAAAATAGTGTAGTAGCATATATACTGGTCTTACACACTATCTTATATAAATATAGAATATATCTGTATGTATATATTCTATGCACAATTATTATAGATGCCATGTTTAAGTTAATTAACAGTACTCTACTAGTAATATATGAATATTAATATATGTCATATAAGAATGCGTATTAGACGTATGCATATATGAATACGTGTGTATGTGTGTGTGCGTCTCCGTGTGTACATTTAGATAGACTCATACACATACACAGACACATCACAACACACACACACACACACACATATAGATAGATACATACATACATACATACAAAATTTCAAATGAATACAATTCTGTTAAATACGTCAAATATGTTAATAAAACAAGCTAAATAAAATTATATACAAATAAAATTTGAAAATTACATGAAAATTAAAAGCTTACACTCTGAACCTTAGAGACCTTGTTGAAGAAATGCATGAATGGAAAGCCCTAATCTGGACTTCACACTCTTTTAACACGTGGCAGCATGAAAGATTTGCGAAGATTCTCAATTGGCCGTTATATACATTTCCAATAAGTAGAAAGACTTACGTGGCACATACGACCAGTCCAATAGAAAGCATACGTACGTAAGGATATACACAGAAAGCATGCATACGTAAAGATATACATAGAAATCATACATACGAAAAGATATACGTATGTGTGTGTGCGTGTGTATTGTACATATATAGGTTTTTGGACCTGCTGATTATAATTACTATATATAATTATATACTAATATTCAAATATATATGTCGAACTTGAAGCACCACTTATACAATGTACCAATTTACAGGGTGCTTTCAGCATGGTATAATATTATATATTAATAAATTATTGTCATAAAGATGGTGAACACCGAACAGTCAACTTTCATTAGAATCTGAACTATATAAACAGTTAGTTTGAAGTTTTTAATTAAGAATATTAAAGTATGAACTTCCCTATTGTTGTAGCAGTAACATGCGCATTCCTGTATTACATAAAACCTGTTATATGTTATATAAAACTCAAGCTTTCATACGAAGGTCCAATTGCATTTCCCATAATTGGGCATTTGTATTTGCTTGGTCCGCTTCCGCATCACTCTCTCATGCAAATTTCCAAGAGGTACGGACCGCTTGTCAAGCTTCGGCTCGGTTCCGTACCCGTGGTGGTCGCTTCAAGCCCGGACATGGCAAAGGAGTTCCTCAAAACACATGATGTCACTTTTGCGTCCAGGCCTTCACTGCTCTCCGGCAAACACATCCTCTACGACTCCAAAGACATGGTGTGTATGTGCACGTGCGTGTGCGTGTGTGTGTGTGAGAGAGAGAGAGAGAGATTTTCATGCATAAATGGTAAACTGTGTTAGTAAACATGACAGAACACATGAATAAGGATCTCAGGTGTGATATGTCTCTGGTGCTTTGGTTGTGTGTGCGTGTGTACACCTGCGTGTGTCCATCTCTCTCTCTCTCTATATATATATATACAAACACACACACACGCACGCACGCACACGCAACAGGTATTTGCTCCGTATGGGGAGCATTGGAGAAACATAAGGAAGGTGTGCATGCTGGAGCTGCTAACTGATAAACGGCTGGCGGCTTCGAGGAGCATTCGGACTGAAGAACTCAATCGAATGTTGAAGAGGATTTCACAAGCTTGTGAGACAGGCCAGCCGTTTGTTGTCCTGGATTACCTTGTTGAGTTTACGTTCACGTCATAACACGCATGCTAATGAACAAGGTGTGTGTGCTTGCGTGTGTATTCATGTGTGTAATTCGGGTCTAACAGGTATACTTTGGAAAATCTGAAGCTGAAGATGAAGAGACTAAGGAGTTTATCAAAATGCAAGATCTTGGAACTATAATGCTGGGAGAGTTTCACATCGGTGATTATATTCCTTTTATGAGGTTTTTTGATAGGAGCATTACCTCCATGAAGAAGCTGCACAAGATACAAGATGACTTCTTACAAAAGGTATATAAATTATATGTGTATGCATACACATACATCTTGTATCGTGTGTGTGTACAGGTCATAGATGAGCACCTGAGAAAGCAAGACGCTAAACATGAAGATTTTATAGATATTCTCTTGTCTCTACCTTTCGCAGACAGAAAAGAGCAAATAATATGCATAAAGGCCCTCATTCAGGTGTGTGTGTGTGTGTGTGTGTGCGGCGTGTGACCATTTTTGTCAGAATCTTCTAGGAGCAGGAACAGACACATCAATCACAGTAATACAATTTGCAATGGCGGAGCTGCTAAACCACCCAGCAGTCCTGAATAAGGCACAGCAAGAGATCCGTTCCAAATTCGGAAACTGCAGTCTTATAGAAGAGCACGATCTCTCCAAACTCGACTATTTTGCTGCAGTTATCAAGGAAATATTCCGTCTTCATCCTCCTGCTCCTCTCCTCATTCCCCACGAGTCTATCCAAGACTGCGAAGTTGCAAACATGAAGATTTCAAAGGGGACACGCCTCTTTGTGAATGTTTATGCCATTGGAAGAGACCCTTCACTGTGGGAATCACCGGAGGAGTTCATGCCTGAGAGGTTCCTGAGCAAGAACATCGATGTTTACGGTAAAAACATCTCTCTCTATATATATATATATTGTATTAACTAAGATCGGTTTTGCAGGACGTGATTTTGAGTTGCTTCCGTTTGGAGCGGGTCGACGTGGATGTCCGGGGTTGGCTCTAGGACTTGTCACTGTCCAGCTGGCACTAGCAAATCTCTTACATCGATTCAACTGGAGTCTGCCACGTGGCATGGGGAGTCATCCTATGAGGGAGTGTTTTGGTGTTGTCACGACCATGAAATATCCACTTCGTGCTGTTGCAAAGGCCGTACATATTACATAGAGAAAAGCACCAAAATAAGTTCTAATATCAATAATTATGTGAATCAATAAAGGAATACTCCTTATGTGTGTGTGCGCGTGTGTACAATATAATATATATGTGCATTGCCTTCACTTGCTGCATAATCTTTTGCAACCACAATATACCTGGATCGTAATGGCTGGGTCTTTGGATTGATAAGCCCCACTATTCCATGCCTTGGTTGGTTGTCGGCTGTCCGATGCGCTGACATTTGATGCAACTTCTTGTTACTTAAGTGGCATCTCATAAATCGTTGGCTAGTAGAGTCTTGTTTGTAATATCTTTTGGGTCATCTTCTCAACTCTTAAGTGTCCAGTGCCCGATCCTATGTGTGTTACATGTAGAATCTTGTAACTCAGTGGATAATGTCCAGAATGTCCTCTCTCCTTTTTATATAGTTGATCTCTGATCGTTTGAAACAGAAGATTATTTTACACAAAATTCTACTTGTGGGTGGCAGACATTCATGAAAGTTTGTTAAAATCTTGTCTTATGCAACGTAGCAATGGATGTGCAGTTTTCACTATGGGATGCCGTATCCTAGCCGGGTGGAATTAAGATAGGTGCCTCGAACTAATTGCTATTTGAGATCCTCAATGCCCTTTGCTAGCTCTACATCCACTTATAGGGTACCTCCTTGGCGAGCATTTCAATAATTGGTTGTGCCCAATCCGCGTACCGCTTGATGAACTTCCAATAAAAACCAGCCTTTCCAAGGAACCTCCTGAGTTCGGTGATGTTTTGGGTTTGGCATCTCTGCAATTACCCAAATGGTCCCTAGGTCCACTCTAACTTTATATTCAAACACAATGTGTCCCAATAGCTTCCCTACAATACATCCCAAATACACACTTCAATTGGTTCAAAGAAATCCTGAATGTGTGGCACCGATTGAACACTCACTCAAGGTGTTGTACATGGTCCTGCACTGCATCATAGGCTGTAAAGTCATTTTGGAACTCCCAAACAAAGTGTCAACCAGTAGAAGGGGAAAACTTGACGTGCTACCAACTTTGGAAATGGGATCACCAACCTTTATAACCCGCCTTCACTTTCTCAGCTTGCCATAACAATGATAGTAAATCATCACCTTTCATATCAAGATTCTCCCTTTTGAAAGTCCATTGTCTCTCAAATAGGGTCGACAAATATGTCCTTTTGCTACACATATTGAGGAGAACTCATGTGGTCCATTCAAAATTTCATTGTGGTGTTAGAATAATTGAATTTCAAAAACTACATTGTACTTTTGAATCGTCCTTCTAACGAACTTGTTGCCCTTGAAGAAATTCTTTTGCGTACCGGAGTAACTTGTCGAACGTCCGATCGTTGTCCAAGCCGATCCACTTGCGGATCTCTGGCGGTGGAGAACATGAAGTAGATGCATTCTAGAAGGAACTAGAACATATATGTTTTACATCTATTTGTCAAACCAATTGCAAAAGTTTTCATTTGTTTTGAGGTTATGACTATCTTGATGAAGGTTCTTTAAGATATTTACAATCTCGTATCACACTACATATTGACAATGAACCACTTCAAACATGTCTTAAACTCTAGACAAGCCTAGAGTGTGCTGCTCACCTTCTTATTGAGACGGCCAAGCTTGTTCAAGTACCATATATTTACTTTGTTAGTGATCATTGCCTTTGCTAGTGTAAATAGTTTTTCCAACCCATCCACCAACATTGCCTAAGAGGGATGCTAGTGATCTTATGAAACCAATTCTCACTTAAGGAGGGGTCAATCACAATAATTGTCTAAAAAATTGATAAGACGTACAAACAAAAAAATCAAGAAAATAAAATTGTTGGTGGAGACCAAAACCAAGTGATTGTGATGCCATCTTCACCCACATGTCCAAAAATATGCTTGTGAAGCCATGTTTGTAGAAAAGTTGGGCTTTGTGTTCTTGCTTTTGCATGATGTAGTTCCAACACTTTGAGAGATGGGCAACTAGATCTATCCATATAGCCAATACAATAGTGTCTCGTGATGGCTTGAGGTCCTAGTGCTTGACATGGTTTTGGTGATCCCATAAATGGGATAGAACAGTGAATCGAATTTCCTACCAGACTTCTAAGTTCATGTTTAGATGTGTGTGAGATGTAGGTATACTTGTGAAGTATGGCTAGCTAGGTGACATAATATAGTAGGCAAAAGATGAAGAGCTGTTGGGCAAATCACAATCGAACTTGATTGTGTTTCATGTGAAGACACATTTCGTATATCCAAGAAATTTGACAAGACTAAAAACCAACCTCCATGCCATATGCATAAAATAACACTCCCAAACTATATGTAATTGAGTTTCCTCATGGAGCAATGTGGTCTCAATAGAAATGGTAGATGAACTACAATACAAAAATTAATTCACATGATTTTAATTAGCAATAACCAATTACCTATTAATCATGCTTGAACATGGTAACCAATTGGAAATCATTCACATTTAATTTACGGAATGAAACTAGTTTGTACCCATATAACCGTGTTTTTTATCCTTTTTCTCCATTGCCTCATATAACTTTTGCAAAGTCTATAACATGTGGTTCTCATCTCAAGTAGTGAAGAACCTCATAAACAACAAAGGTATCCATTCATGGATTTACAAGCTCCTTTTTGAAAGTGTCATGTAGAGCAAGCATATTAGGATTCTTTGCCAACTTTGCCAAGTCCTCATTTGTCACAAGCCTACTAACCAAGAGGATGAATTGGGTGGTGTTGCAGAGGTATTCACTTGAAGCTCCCTACCAACTTGTCCAAGTCCTCCAGGTTCACACAACGAATCACCTCGTTCAATAGTAAGTAGCACACTAGAATGTTGGGTGGATCTCCCAAGTCATTAATGGAGATCCATTGTAGTTGGCTTGCCAAACTTTCCACATGTAGGTGTTATATACCTCCTTTTACTCCTTGGCTTTATTCTTTGTCTTTTTCTTCTTTCCTACCTCCCTTCCTACTTTCCACAACCTCTCTTCTTCCCAATCATTTGAGCATCCTAAGATGCTATAACTTTGTGTAAATTGATGTCAATCTCCTCCTTGACCTCATTGTGTATAGCACCCAATGATTTTGGCAACACTCCCAAAATGGAACTAGAAGCATCAATGTGTGCAAAAGGGCAATGGAGACCATAGCAGGAGGTCCTTGTTCACCTAAAGGTGAAAGAAGAGTCTTCCATTTTTCCATATCAACAAAACCGAAAGACTTTGTCTTTAAGACTGTATTAGATTGTTTGGCATTGGTGCCAATTTTGCCTCCATGTTTGCCCTGGCGTTTATGCATTCTACTTGTTAATGCTACTCTTGTCTATACTTCATGCTTGATGGTTTACAATCTTTTTTTTTCTTGGAGTCTTCAAGAAGCTTTCATTTGCATCACCTAGCAGCTCTGCAAAAATAGTGGCTACTTGCATTGGTGATAGCTAACTTAAAAGGCTTTTGCCATTCATACCACTCAGTAGCAATTGAGACACAGGCACAAATTGATTTTGCATCTATAGATTGTTGGTTAAGAGGGATTTCACAGATCAATGTGTTTGATACAAAAATAAAGATTGATATAGATGGCAAGGGTACCAATATAACACTAGAATGTTGTAATGCCTAATGACTGAAACAACATATTGATAAACAACAAATTATTGTGCCAACTGGATAAGGTTATGTTGAACTGCCTAGTCAACAAAGGCCAAAGATCAAGACTGACAATACCTAAAGAACATAGATTGTCATGGGCAGGAAGACTAGAAGAACAACCTACTAGCCATATTACAAGCTTTTGTCAAACTTCCCAATTAGCATGCTAAAGAGAAGATATTGCTACCAATTGGGGCTGCTTCTGCTAAACCCATAAATTGATAGAGGCCATAGATATGGAGAATCTTATGCCAACTCAAGTTGCAAATTCTGAATAGACTAGTCGACATGAATGAAGAAACAAGAACAACTATAAACATCACATATATGCTAATGCGAATAGTAGCGGTGCTAGTGAATGTCAATGGCTAATGGCAAATGAAGCAAATGACAGCCCCAATTGAGAACAATGATAACGATGGTGAATGAAGAATGAAGAATGAAGAATGAAGAAAGTGGAAAATAAAGATTAAAATTACTATTGTTATTCTAGAAACCCTAGTGAGTGCAAAGTTTCTTAGTGATTTGCAATTGATAGTTAGGGGGTTTTATGAAAATGATAGTTACAATTACTAATTTGAAGACCTAAACCAAAGGATAACCTAATTAATATAGGTGGATTTAAAATTAAATTTTATGGCTAAACAACTAGTTTTCAAGATATCTTGCCCATAACCTTTTAATGCTTGCACATGATTTGAAATGACCATTGCTAAGAGTTAATTGCTTGATGCACTACTAACACCTATAGTTCAATTCAATTTAATACTTTGAATGTTAGTATTTAATATTTAGAATAATTTACATTCACTTTTCTCTTTAAGAAAACAAATGGCTAGAATGAGATGTAGTAGTATGGCAAAGTTGAAGACGATGTAAATGCATTTGCATTCTCCCAAGAACTATATTCATTCTAACATGGTAAAATTTTAGGATGTTTTAGCCGTTGTCGGTTCTTAGCAACTCAAGAAGGAGGGAGGTATTCTACACATTGCATCTAGTAAAAGGCCCTCTTTTCAAAATTGAGAGCTTTGAGATGATTGATTCAATGCTTGTGATTCTTCAAAAGACAATTAAGTTTTGTATAGAAAATAATCTTATTGAGACATCATTAGATATTTGACGTGTTTCTAAAGTGTGTAAAAAATACAACAGAGATGTCATTTTTAAGTTTCCAACACAAACTAGAGAGAAAGAGGATTGCCACAACTAGACCCATCCCAACACCATTCATTGGCAAGTTCCTGCATGGGTTAGTTGAAGTAGTTGTATGATGGATCTAAAGTGCATGAACCTTTTGTGTTCTTTTTTTGACATTGTTAAAGTGCAAAATGAATATCATTTTAGAGGCTTGGTAGAAAAAGTGAAGACCACCATCAACAGGACGATTGAAGGCATGACATGCATGTATTGTGACCATTTGCCTACTCTTCTAAAGGGATGCGACATCATATTTTATTACATCATATCAGACGAATGTCATAAAGAGTAAACTTTTCATTCATCATGATCATCATCAACACCCCACCAACAATGTTTTATCTTCTACAAATAAAACTAGAGCCAGAGATTCAATCAACTAAGCAATTGCGAATACTCTTAGAACCAACCAAAGATTTTTCAAGTTCCAGGTAGCTCGTGAAATGATCATAAAAGAATTTTTTAAATCACCATATGATATTGCTTATAACAAATTTTTAGAAAACCTCAAATGATTCACAAATCACAAAAGGTAAACATCACCTTATCGTTAATAATTCTAATTTTAGAACTTAGAAATGGATCAAATAAACTAAGAACAATAAGACACACTTTAAAGAAGGCTACAAGGGTCTTTTACAATTGAAGAGGAAGTTGTCGAACCCCTTTCATTCATGTTGTTCATGTTTTAACGATGGAACTACAAAACAACTTATAATTTTTAAAATGATGATTCAAGTGTCATAATTTTTACTATGATTCAACTATTTACTTTGAGGATTAATTGTTATCACCTATTGTACTATGTTAACAAGCCCTATATGTAATAAGAAACAGACCCACTTAGTGCACTTGGGTATTTGGTAATGGTCTGACTGGGTGTCATTAAGCATTTGCAGGAAACTCTAGGCAGAGCTAGAATTTACCTTTTAAAAAATTTCTCCCGATTTAACATTCTCAACTAGGTTTTCTCAAGAGTATAGCTTGCTAACCCCATGCAATACCCCGTAGAGTAGTAGTGAGAGTTCCTAGGTTCAAAAAAGAGCTCATTATTCTTTTATAGTGAAAGTTAAGCTTGTGTCGTTAAGGCACAACTCTTCATTGTGCTGTCCTAACTTCTACACAACAGGGGTACACCCCACTTCTACCCTTATTTTTGACATGATTTTAGAAAGGATTGCCCTAGTTCACATTCTATAAAAATAGTGGATGAGGCCTTGCTCCGGCTATCTCATCCACGCTAATCTAGGAATGATACTTGCAACTCAGCTAGCCCACTCTTCCTAACTCACGAGGTGAGCATTGATCGTGGACTTGACTAATTGGGGGTGTGAGTTCCTAGAAGATGGGTTCTTAACATGGGTTACTTTACTAGATTTTGTTAGGTTTCTAGAGAGGGATTCTAGGGTTGGCATCTGGCAAGTCACCTTCGTGGCACCAGATAAAAACTCTGACATCAAGGGCTAGCATTAGGTTGGATTATGTGTGCATGTGTCAACCTAGTGGTGATTTGCTTGATTTGAGGTGGTTATGCTAGTTGCAACAACAATGGGTAGTCCTAGATCACACACACCATATTCTTAATTGGGCCACAATCAACATTCATCTCTATGATCCTTTATAAGTGGTGTTGAATACATTTGTGTATTATGATTGATAAGTTCTCCTTTATATCTAACTTGGGGTGTGGATTTACTTTTTTGGCTTAGACCATGGTTTTACTATTCATGAATAATAAACCCTAATTTATATATATATATATATATATATATATATATATATATAATTTATATAATGAATCAATTTAGAAAGTATTCATAAAATTAATTAATATAAGATAAAATTTATATATTTAATTTAATTTAAAATCATTAAAAATCATTATATAAATTAATTTAAAATTTATTGATTTAAATCATTATGGTTTATTTAGTGATTTAAACCATAGTCAAAATTGTTAATCCATCTGCATTCAATGGTAACAATAGCATATGGTGACATGTATTCCAAGTTTTAAACATTATGCTTAATGTATGCCATCTTTAAGTTGGAAGTTGATGAGTTTAATTAGTGGACTAATAATTATTTATTTTTTAATTTAAAAAAGAGCTTCTTTTAACGGTTTCTTTTTAATATTTTTAAATTTTGTATTATGTATAATGAAAAGTTAATATGAATATTTTAAAATCTAATGAAAAAGTTGTTCTTCACGGGAAACCATTTCAAATTTGCATTTAACAAATGTAACAATATTAAATATTAATTAAGGTTATTTGTATATATGGATGAAAAATTATAATTAAGAAGCATATGATAACATATCATATTTATATAGAATTATGAAACATAGTGACAAAATCTAAGAACTATACCACTGTTTGAAGATGATAATCACATGTAATATGCATAATATCACCATAGATAGTGCAAATTTTATAGATAAGTAGTTAAATAAAATTTAAATTAAGTATGTGTTATTAATGTGAAAATTTTAATTAAATTTTTTTATTTATACCTATTTGAATAATTGACATTAACAAGACTCTTATCTATGTTAATACCTGTGTTGGTTTCTTTTAAAAAAAGAGTTTGCTTCTTTGAATTTTCAATGCTTTAATTTTTTTTTTATGTGCTATGTTTAAATAAATAACAGCATATGGACTTAACAAGGAAAGTAAATTTAAACTTAGAAAACTTTCGATGAGAGGGTCTTATACTTCTGAATTTAATTTACCATTTGAAATGTAATAAAATTGATTAGTAAATATTATTACAAATATATCTTGCCATTTTACATGCAATATCTAAGCACACATGCACGAAAGTCAGTATTGACAATATTTTAATCTTTTAAATATTGAAGAAAGTTTAAAAATTATGAATGTTTATATTATCATATGTATACATTTATTAGGTGTGTTTATATGTCGCGTGTGCTTCATTACATAGTTTAACATTCATTTACATTGCTTATAGCTTAACAGCATGTATATACAGATATACTCACACATATTCTTGATACATCCAAGCACGTACTGATAGTTTTATATGTGTTGTTAAGTTTACTTTCTTTTAAAAAGGAGCTTCTTTTATTGGTTTTTAATTTTTTAATAGTTGTAATGGTTACATATGTGCATAAAGAAAGAGTTAATTTGAAATTCTTAAATTTTTTTAACAGTACAGACCTTGTTGTTTGTGATCGACCAAGTTTAATTCATATATAAGAAATAAATAAATATATAAATACTCTTTCTCTAAAGTTTGTAAATGTGTAGCTTGTTGTTATAAATATATTGTTATTACAAATGTTTAATGTTTATAACACAAAATCTTCTTAATCTTAAGCTGAGAAAGTAGAGCAGATGCTGAGTCATCTACACTACGTGTGTGTGTGGAAACTACTTAAAGAGAATCTTACTTATAGTTCATGAATTTAATTAGTGGATTAATAAATTATTGTTTAAGCTTGCTTCTTTTCTTCTTTAAGGTATAAATTTTTAATGAAGTTTTAATAAATAATATATATATTAAATGTTAATTAATATTAATTTGTATATATTGAATGAAAGATTAAAATTAAGAATGTTCGGGTTATTTTGCATGATATATAATATGTGCGTGTGTAAACTATGAAATATATTAACAAAATCTAAGAATTGGACGTCTATTTGCAAGGTGATATATCATATACACGTTATAGTTACTTACATAATATATACCGTAGCGTATTCAAAGTTTTAAAAAACTTGTGTTTTTTTTTATGTTGAAATAAATATGTACGTATATGATAGTATAACATGCAATAAATAAATAATATATGCTAGTATATATGCCCACCGTTGGGGACTTAATTATTTAATAATAATTTTTTAATTTATAAATTCTAACTTAATTATTATTTTTAACTTGGTAAATTTATCTTAAATTGAATGTTTCAATCGATTGTTATTTTTAATTTAATGAATTTATTTTTAAATTGAATCCTTAACGGTGAATTTATCCTCAATATTCTATGTATAGACTTAATTATTTAATGACCTTTAATATAATTATTATTCTTAACTTATTAAATTTATTCTTAATATGAACCCTTAAACTAGTTATTATTTTAATTTAGTGAACTTAAACTTATACGTTCGTATGACTAGTAAGTACATGTCAGACATACTACACGCTTATATAAAAAATGATCTAATTCACATTTATCATATACAAATTATGTATATTTGTAAATATTAAAGCCAAGTAGTACTATGTAATACGTACATGTCTATGCGCTACGTACATACAGTGACATGGTTTTTGTGTGTATATGTTTCAATAAGTGCGTACAAACACATATCTTCTAGATTCTACCATTTCGTTTACAAACAACATTTTCTATATTCTACCATTGTATATGCATTTATGTCGAAATTTAAAGAAGCCAACTATATGAATGTAGTTGACTACACTATACGATGTACGATGTACTAATATCGTATATTCAGAGCATACATACATAATTCATATATATTCGAGTAAATATACAAATCAAAGTTTAAAAATCCCAAAAAGCCGACAAAATATACGACTCGTGTCTAAGTCAGTAGACTACATATGAAAGCAAGTACAACGCTTCCATAAAAGAAGCAGTATGTATATGCATATATACACACACACACATGTGTGTGTGTGTGTATGCATACAAATGTATATAATGTAGATAATTATGTAAGTATATAGCGTATTGACATGTATGTATGTACACAAATGCACCATCAGAACCTGTTATTTGTGATGTATATAGAGAGAGTATAGGCAAAGTTAAGAAATTCATGGAAACGACCCAGAGCTTTGATTCGTCTGCCGTGTCTACATATACATAAACAAGTATACAACACACACACATACACTCACACATACGTAACACACGTTATATACCCTATATCCAAAGTTAAGAAAGGCCCAAAAATGACTCAGAACAATATACAAAACAGGCACCCAGATAATGACTGCTCAAAGTTTTAAGGCTTGTGTCTAGATGAAAGGCAGTATATACGGGTTATACGTGTATACACATAACTATATATACATGGGTAGTAAGTATGTGTGTATATATCGTAATGCATATATATACATAAGCAGTGGTGTGTATATATAAATACAAAATGTATATAAGCAAAGCTAAAGGATTTCATCCAAAACCCTATATAATATAAATAAAAATGTATATAATGCATTATGTATATATGTATGTGTGTGTGTGTGATGTATGCAAAGATACATACATGGTCCCATTAAGAACAAGGGGGAGATTTGTACACGGTGCGAGTAACGGCCGATCTGGAGACAATCCATGCGCCCTTGCACACACGCACGCACCTTCTATATTAGAATCGGAAAGAAGCTGAACACTCCGCTCACATTCCTCCATAGCTTAGGGTAGGGGTCTTAGCTAGGGTTTCAGCCAAATATTCTTAGGATATTCATTCCCCGTCACCGTCAGATTTCCCATTTTCAAATGAAATCTCTACCGTACATACAATACATATGTTACACACTCATTTGTCGTTATTCTTATGCATAGTGAACCATATTGTTAATAATAAGCATATATTTAATATTTAACTACTTTTCTCTCCTTTTTCTAAAAAAAAGTATAATATTGTATTGTATATTAGTTAAATACCGTATATACGCATGTGTATATACACACATGCGTAGTGACACATGGGTGGTGATCTGGCCCCCATGTGTCAGCGCCACGTGTCGCATGTGTGCCACGTGGCAGGAGTCTCTGTATATAAGCAGGGTTTTTGTAAACTAATACATCGACATTTTTCATTATATATCTGCTCTTTCATTGGTGGAGAAGTTGGGTATTCCTTTCTTCCGCCTTTTCTTTTTTTGTTTCCATGACAATGAACATGGAGACGGCTTTTAGCATTATTGCTACTGCTATTGATGCACAAACTAAGTTGTTGGAGCGCTTTGTTGAGGGTCCGTCCTCCTCTTCCCCGTCTGAGCCTCATGCCGGGGGATCTGCTTCTAGTACTCCTTCATCTTCTTCACAGGCCACAAATCCGAGGGTTCGACCCCGATCTTTTTGTGGTGATCCGGGAGATGATGTATACCACTGGTTTGATCATTTCCAAGTCATTGTTCGTTACCATGGTTGGGATGAGGCCCGTGCTCTCAGAGAATTCCCTACATGTTTGGAAGGCCCTGCGCTCAAGTGGTATAATGGATTGGCTGCGGAGATTCAAGCCAATAGTAATCGGTTAACGGAATGCCTCAAACGTACGTTTGGCAAAGTTGAGGATTCAGATGATGCTTTCCAACAACTGCATGCGATACGACAACATCCTGGTGAGTCTGTTATGCGGTTCAGTATTAGGTTCGGGGATTTAGTTCGGCGTGCATATCCTAACATGCCTGAGCCTATTAAGCTCGGTATGTTATGGCCAACTATGCGACCCGAACTTGTTCGATTCGTTCGGGCTCTTCGTCCTACCACATTGGAGGAAGCTTTTGCACTAGCTCAACGTTTTGAGTTGGTGCCTGGTGAGGGCCGTGTTCCCCTTGGGTTACCTGCTCCTCTTGTTCAGCGTGCTGATCCAATGGAGGTTGATGCTGCTGCATATGTGCCCGCACGGCAAGCCTTTCGTGGTCGACCTCGGGGCCCACCCCGTGGACCACCTCCACGAAATCGTCCTGCACCTGCTCCAGTTCCTGCCCGTGGTGGTCAAAATCCACGGATTCGTGACAGGAGGAATCGGAACAATGCAGGTCGACCCAATCAAGTTCATTGTTGGGCCTGTTGGGCGCCTGGACATACTTGGCGGGCATGCGATGTGTATCCTGATTGGCGTCCACCACATCCAGGCTGGCGACCATATGTTCCGGATGGTGTGCCTGTGGCGGCCATTATGTCTGATGATGAGCTTCCAGATGACGAAGCCTCTCTTGCAGGTGGATCTGTTGCGGAAAACCAGTAATCGTACGGGCGACGGAGGGATCCCGTGCGATGGAGACTTCACCTCCATGCTTTTTTCCGCTATGCATATCAAGGGTTTGCAAGTTCCACCAGATCATCCAGTTTTCACATTTTCTGCACGAGTGAATGATCTTTCAGTCACAGTGCTTGTGGATACAGGATCCAGTATGTCTTCCATAACTACTTCTCTAGCGCATCGGTGCTCATTACCCTTAAGACGTGCAGATAA
Organism: Selaginella tamariscina; assembly: GCA_003024785.1. Lineage (NCBI taxonomy): Eukaryota > Viridiplantae > Streptophyta > Lycopodiopsida > Selaginellales > Selaginellaceae > Selaginella > Selaginella tamariscina. The sequence continues at coordinate 19,106 of PUQB01001090.1, forward strand.
GGTCTTGCACATTTTATATGGTAATGGGCAGTCTCGTGCAGTATCACAGTACACCACTTCGACTACGCTGGTTATGGGTGCCAACTGTAAGTTTCCCTCTGGGTCTCTTAGGGTTGTCCCTTCCCAGGTCTTTGACATCATTCTGGGATGTGATTGGTTAAAGCAGTCGAAAGGTACATGTGTGATTTTTCACTCTCTCCTCCTGTATTACGCTTGGAGTCTGTGTCTTGCAGTCTGTTCCTTTACGTCCAGAGAAGCTTGTTGCTGTTTGTATCACGCATACAGCTCCTTTGATTCCGGTCTTGGGGTGGTGTTCATCTCAACAGGTTCAAATGCCGGATCCGTCACCTGAGTGTCGAGCACACTGCATCGAACAACTTAAGAAACAGTATGCAAGTTTGTTCAAATTTGATCTGTCCCAAGGTGCACGTGTGAAGACTCGACACTGTATACCCACCGGCAATGCAAAGCCTTTCAAAGTCCCGGTTCGACGCAGGTCACCAAAGGAGTTATCAGCCATGCGAACAGCTGTTACTGATATGATTGGTAAGAGTGTGTCGTCCGTCACGGAGTCCATGGGCATGTGAACCTCATTTGGTTCCCAAGCCTGATGGATCTCTCCGATTTTGTGTGGATTACCGACCTCTTAACGATGTTACCATCAAAGATGTCTATCCACTTCCGAACTCTGCCGATCTATTAGATCGTTTGGGTCAGAGTCGATGGTTTACTAAGTTGGATTTGGCATCAGGATATTGGCAGGTTCCTATGGCTGAGGAGGATATTCCAAAAACGGCCTTCCGGACACCATTTGGTCTTTACGAGTTTTTGGTCATGCCTTTTGGATTGACTTCAGCTCCTGCCACCTTTCAACGCATGATGGATGAGCTTCTTTCCGATATGCCTGATATCACTGCCGATTTTATCGACGATGTGCTCATTCATGGGTCTGGTTCTTGGGAGGATCACATTCGTGATGTACGGCGCGTTCTTGATCGATTTCGAGAAGTTGGCCTGAAGTTGAAACTTGAAAAGTGTGTGTTTGGTTCGACCGACACCACTTACTTGGGTTACCGTATATCTCGAGAGGGTTTACAGGTGGATCCAATGAAGTTGCGAGCTGTTCGAGAGTTCCTCGTCCCGTACAGTACAGGAAGTCCAGCGTTTCTTGGGCACGGTGCAGTACTTGGGTCGATTCATCGATCATCTCACTGATCGAACTGCCCCTCTTCGGGAGTTAGTTCCACAGGTATCTTTCAGGTGGACTCGCAGGTGTCAGCAGGCATTTGACCAGTTAAAAGAGTTCCTGACAACTCCACCATTGCTTCAATACCCAGATTTTACTCGTCCGTTCATTTTACGAGTAGATGCCTCAGATGTTGGTATTGGTGGTGTATTGATGCAAACTGATGCTGTGGATTCTTCAATTCGACACCCGGTGGCTTACATTAGTCGAGTACTCACGCCGGCTGAGCGGAATTATTCCACTACTGAAAAAGAATGCCTTGCTGCTGTTTGGGGTTTTGAACGACTTCATGCCTACTTACATGGGAGTGAAACACTTTTGGAGTGTGATCATGCTGCTGTCACTTCCTTATTAAAACGGAAGAATTTAGTGGGTCGCGTAGCCAGATGGGCATTACGTCTCCAGGTATATAACTTTAAGGTGGTGCACAGGCCTGGGCGAACAATGGTGGATGCGGATGCACTTTCTCGAGCACCCTCCGATTCCACTTTGCCTGCTCATGCAGTAGCTGCAGCATTCGGTTTGATACAAGCCCCTCAGGTATTCGATGCCGACTTACCATCCTTGGAACAGTGGCAGGATGCTCAAAAACATGAACCATGGACGAGGCAATTACGCGATGCGTTTGCAAATCCGTCTTCCGAACCTCGGTTTCGACAATATCATGCTCAGTTTCGACTTCAGGATGGTTTATTGTATTTTATTGGGACAAATCCAGAGGACAGATGGCGTTTGTGTACCCTCTACATATGTTCCACACCTTCTTCGAGCATATCATGATTCACCTATTGTTGGAGGTCATCTTGGTCACCAACGAGTGTTGGAGAAGCTGCAGATCATTTTATTGGCCCAGCATGCGTGGTGATGTGATCAGGTATATTCAAAGTGTCCCACTTGTCAAACTCGGAATTCCTCTACGACTCGGGCCATGGGGTGTTGGAATCCATCAATGTCTCTCGCCCTTTTGAGTTAATTGCAGTGGATTTAATGGGACCTTTTCCACGTTCTTCTCAAGGTAACCAGTACATCATTGTTGTATCCGATTATTTAACTCGATGGGTGGAGGTTGGTGCTCTTCCGGATGCAACTGCCATGTCAACAGCTTTGTTTTGTTCGATAATGTGGTTTTGCAGCATTCTTGTCCAGAGCGGATGTTATCAGACAATGGCCCCGCTTTCATTGCAGAGGTATTCCGAGTGTTGTGTGAGAGGTTAGGGGTAAAACATTCATTTGCCTCTCCATATCATCCACAAACTGATGGTTTGGTGGAGCGATTGAATCGGACCTTCAAGGGTATGATCTCGAAGTATGTGAACTTCAATCACACGGACTGGGATTGGTATTTGCGATGTTTGAGATTTGCTTATGTAACAGGCATTCAGAGTTCGATTGGTATCTCTCCATTCAAGGCATTGTATGGATATGATCCTAAGTTGCCTAGTGAATTGGGGTTATCATCGAATCTGCCACGTGCCGAGGATGCAAAGATGTGGGCTCGACATTTGGATGCTGTTTTGCCTCTTCTGCGTGCAGAGTCTGCTGAACATCTTGGTCGAGCTCAAATGCGCAGCAATCTTCTTACAATGCACGACATCAAATTCCACCAGATTTTGCTGACGGTGACTTAGTCCTGGTACGTTTTCCCAAGCTGACTGCACCTGGGCTTGCAACTGGTTTATTACATAAGTGGCTTGGTCCCTACCGAGTACTCCGAAAGGTTGGTCCTCAGGTATATCAAGTACAGTTGGTGGGATCTCATGAGGTTGAGATAGTTCACGTGGTTCGAATGAAACGGTTTGTCGTTCGAGACTCGTTGAGTACATTTGGTCATACCTTAGATGGCCCAGCTCACACGGATCCAGGACCATCAGATCCATCACCATCTACACAGCCGCAGAGGGGAGGATAGTGTAAGATACTGTATATGATCTGGCCCCATGTGTCAGCGCCACATGTCGCATGTGTGCCACGTGGCAGGAGGTCTCCTGTATATAAGCAGGGTTTTTGGAAACTAATACATCGGACATTTTTCATTATATATTTGCTCTTTCAATATTTAATACATATTAATAAAAAATAAAATTTTATCTAAAGATAAACTTAAGATGGAATCTATAAAAGTATATTCTTGTGTATACATATGTGTGTGTATTAACATGATGATTAAGAGTTAAGCCTAAGAGTAATGAATCATTTCATTTGAAATGAAAACGTTTTTGATTACCTAATAACGATTATTCTTCCCGTAAAATTATACGGATATATATTAAATTAATTTATTATGTACATTATTATGTGATAATTGGTTTTGTATTAGATATTGTATGTTTTATATGCAATTTATAATCTTGATGTTTTCAAAGAGGTGAATAATGATTGGACGATTCAATTTGATTATTAATAAAGAAAATATATTTTAATTTATTATAGAAAATTTAAACTATTCTAAAATGATGTTTGAATAATGTTTCTTTTGTTTATATTATGTCTAAAATAAGGTTATGAACTTTTATATTATGTTTACAATAAAAGTCATGAACTTTGTGTTTGTTCATCGTGAATGCTTCATTAATTATTATTTTAAATTTAAATTCATGCAGTATTATTAGATCATTAAACTTAATAAATGATTTTCTTAAATCTTAAATCTATATAGTTAAGAATTGTACTAAATCTTAAATCCATGTTACATTATCAAATCATTAAGTAAATGAGTGTTTAAAAGGTTAATAATAATAATAAAAATAATATCAAGTTTATTATATTCAAGATAACAATTGAGTTAGCTTATAATGCGATTAAAAAGAAAAAACAACTTAAGGTTCATGTAAATTAATTTAATAATTAAATTTTATTCTTAAAGATACCTAAACAAGTAAAACTTCTTCGCTGGAATATTTTAATTAATTTAAAAATTGTTATTTTGAAAATATAACAACTAATTATTATTTTTCTTTACCATGGTATAATAAGAAACACATAATATATTAAAAGTAATGAAATTAATTAATAATTTTATGATAAATTCAAACTTTACATACATGGTATAGTCAGTTTTGAATTTTTACCCAAGTTGTACCATACGACTTTCAATACAATATAAAGTATAATAAAAATTTATCATTTTGAAGTTCTTTATTAAACTCATATTTTTTTAATAACGAACAACTGAATGATAAATGACTCTGAAGAATTCACTTAAGATTAATAATATATATATACAAATAATAAATAATTAAAAACCCAAGTATTTTTATATAGGTATGTAGTATTTGGATACTTTAAAGATTTTTTTTTTATTAGATTTGTATTATATGCATATGGTAAAAAATAAACAAAAAGTTTTAAGTTATAATTAAGGTAAGTGAGGCATGGAAAAGTTTTTCTTATATATATATATAAGTAATTACATGATTAATTTTATTAAATAAATAAATATGTATATGTAGTGTTATAAACGTGTAGTGATGTTATTGATGTTGAGAATTTTATAACTTTATATATCATATAATCTATATAACCATTATTATACATAATTTTAGTTTATATAAATTATTAATTTATGTATTTACAAAAAAAAAAAAAACATGTTAAAGTATCATATTTTTATTATAGTGCATATGTATATTTTGCACTTGTTTAAATTTTATGGTACAAAAGGTATTATAAAATTATTTTTCACCATTTCATTACTTGTCATTTCAATATTTTATATTTTGTTTTTCGTCCATTATTTTATGTTTTATTATTTTTCATTTATGTTTATATCAAATTTCTAATTTATACACTTACAATGTCAATTTTAATGCTTTTTAGACATGATACCTGAAAAATCATGTTAGAATACATGTTGAAAAAGTGATATTACCAATTAAATTATAAAGAATTCACATTTTATATAAGTGTGTAGTATTTAAGTGCATATTAAGATTTTTATTTTATTTATTATTAAATTTATATTATAATTGCACATAGTAGAAGGGGGCATTCAAATGTTAAGTTATAATTAAGATAAGTGAAAGTTCTTTTTATATATATGTAAGAATACGAGTAGTTTTATTACATAAATAAAGACTTATATATGTAATGAGGAAAAAATTAATGTTATCATGTTCACAACTTTGTATATCACATAATCTAAATAACTATATTACACATAGTTATCAGTTTATATAAATGTATTTAATTTATGTATTTATAAAAGTAAAAAATATGGTGTAAAAAGGATTTTTATTATGTATATTGTTTACATTTGTTTAATTTAATAAAATTTTACGGTATGAAAGTATTATAAAAGTTATTTTTCATTATATACTTAGGCTTTTAAATTATTAATCATTAGCTATATATATATTAGTCTTTAACCTATATGAACGGTTCACATTAGCAAGACACCTATCTCTGTTAATAACTGTGTTTTTAAGTAGACTTCTTTTTAAAAAAGAGTTTGCCTCTTTGAATTTTAAATGTTTTAAATTTTTTATGTGTTTTTCTTAGTTATGTCGAAATAAATAAAAGCGTATGTACGTAGTGAGCACACACGCACGAAAGTCAGTACTGACAATATTTTAATCTTTTATATATTGAAGAAAGTTTAAAAATTATGAATGTTTATGTATAAATTTATTACGTGTGTTTATATGTGTGCGTGTTCGAGTGTGCTTCATTACATAGTTTAACATTCATTTACATTGCTTATAGCTTAACAACAATGTATATACAGATATACACACACATTCTTGATATGTATATATACATCCAAGCACGTCATATATGTGTATATTATATATATATATAGAGGTGTTGGATGAAATTGACAAAACTCCTATTTAAAGAGTAGAAATTTAATTAATTAATGGTATTTGTAGTGTGTAAAAAAGTTTTAGTTATTTGTTGAGATTATACTAGCATGAAGAACTGTTAATATAGAATAAGATTCCTGTTTGTTTAAAATTAATGGATTTTTTTAACAAATAATGACTTCCAACATCCAAGAGACTATTAATTCATACGCATGCGTGTGCGTGTGTGAACTATGTAAAGTATTGAGAGTAAGTCACATGTATATACATATAGATAACCAGGTAAAATAGGCACACACACGCATTATATCACCCATATATGTGTAGTTTTCAAACCACTGTTTCTCGTAACAGCCAACCTCATGCTCTCTCTCTCTCCCTCTCTCTCTCTCTTTCTCCCTCCCTCCCCCCCCTCAATACACACACGCACAGGTATGTCTACGGAAGATACACAGCTTAATATATGTGCATGTATATGAGTATACGTCTATAAATACACATAAAGATGGAAGTTGGAGTCATTTACACACTTTCCAGGTGTTACACCACACACACACAACACCATGATTTACATCAGGTTTAATATTATTATAGTTTAAACTAACATACACGTTTTACATGTGATATCTGCCTTTCACATGCACTAGAAGTTTAGTTAGGCATAAATGTCACACACACACGCCACGCACTGACGAGTTCGTGTGTATATTATATGTACGTATACTCTCTTGAAATATTGTGTGTGTTTGTGGTGTTATTCATAGAGTTTAATAGTCACGTAGATTAGAATGGCTGTACCCATGTCTTTGTTGAGTTAAAATGTGTGTGAGTTTAAATGTCTGTATTGTTTAATGTACATTATTTATGTATATGCACATGGATGTGCACACACACACAATGTGTGTGTGCACGCGTGTGTGTATGTTAGAATATACATATTATATGAACAGACAAGCTTAAATCAAGTACGAGGCCTCTCTCGAAAGTTTAAATAAATTTTCTTCAATGTATATATGTTACTATTCACTAAAAGAGAATCTTTTTAAAAAGAAGAATACTGAAAAATATAAAAAATTTAATCCACTGATTAAAGCAGGTATATTCCTAACGTGCATGCGTTTGTGCATACGTTGTCCGCCAATGTGTACAAACCTTATGATGAATGCTACAAGTTGAGGAGTTTAATATGAATGTGCCATATATAGTGAATGTGTGTATGTGTTCAACACATGTAGATATACGTGTGTATTCTGTATGACGAGGTTAATTAGTGGATTAATAAAAAAAAATTAAGTTTGTTCTTTTAAAAAGGAGCTTCTTTTATTGGTTTTTAATTTTTAATAGTTGTAATGGTTACATATGTACATAAAGAAAAAGTTAATTTAAAAATTCTTAAAAGTTTTTAACAAGACAGAATTGCCGTTTGTGATCGACCAAGTTTAATTCATATATAAAATAATTAAATATATAAATACTCACTCTCTAAGTTTTTAAATACACACCTTGTTATTATAAAATGTATTGTTATTACAAATGTTTTGAAACTTTATAATGCTTATAATGCAAAGTCTATTTTTATAAGATTTTATAATTCATATAGTTTTTAAACTTCGTTCTTAATCCATATATGGAGATGGTCTTTAGCTGTGAGTCATTATTTAAGAAGAAAGCTTACTTATAGTTCATGAGTTTAATTAGTGGATTAATAATGGTCTTTTAAGTTTGCTTCTTTTAAATAAAGAGCTTTTAAGTTATGGTCACACATGTAAACTTAAAAAAATTTAATAAGGGATTCATGTTTTAATAAATATAAATATTAAATGTTGATTAATATTAATTTTGTATATATTGATGAAAGATTAAAATTATAGGTTATTTTGCATGATATATTATATATTATATATATATATATATATAATATATATAATATAGGTCTGTGTAATTTAAATATGTTGACAAAATCTAAGAATTGGACGTTCGTTTGGAAGATGATATATTTAGATAATTATTACACGTATATTTTCATAATAAATAACAGCATATGTACGTGAATAAATGTAACAAATTGAATAAATTTTTTATATATTGAATAATTGTGAGTTTTTCTATATGTATTGATAGTATAACATGCAAATAAAATAATATATATATATATACACACACACTAGTATATATATATTGGTGGTAATTATTTAATAATAATTTATTAATAGTGTTCACGTAGGAAATTCATAATAGCATTTCAAAAATTAACTTAGTTAATATTCTTAAAACGATGAGTTTATCCTATAAATATTTAATTCAATTATTATTTTTAATCTAGTGAATTTATTTCTAAGCTGAATTTTAATTGAGTTATAATGAATTTATCCTTAATATCTTATATTATACTTAATTATTTAAAAATAATTTATTATTTTTAACATATAAATTAAATTTTTAAGCTGGATTTGTTATTTTAACTCATTATTTTGAATCTGGTGAATTTATTCTTTAACTCCTTAAATTTACTTATGTAACCATCAACCTTAAATCTTAATTAAGTTAAATCCTTTATTTAGATCTTCCAACTTAATGAGTTAACTTAATTAGTGAATTTATTTTTAATTTAATTGTTATCTTTATTATTAACTCATGCTTGAATCTAACAGTTTTAATAATGTCACGTTGGTTGTAAGATTTAAGATTTTCATGAGGTTTAATGATTCCATAATGTACATGAATTTAGTATTTAAGATGATTATTTATGAAGTTTTAATGGCTCGTAAGTGGATTTATGATTTAGGACGATCACTCTCTCTAAATATATTGTGTGTATGTGTGTGGTTATTTATAGAGTGTAACCATGTTCTCATTGAGTTTAAATGTGTGTGAATTTATTATTTAATGTTTTAATGTACATTATTTATGTATATGCACATGGATATATATGTGTATGCACATATACACACAATGTGGTGTGCACGCGCGTGTGTGAGTTTTCTCTTAACATTTGTTTCTTATATTTTATTATATTATTATTATGATAAACTTTATGATTCCTTATCTTAAACATAAAAAAAATAAAAACATCACTTAGAATAGTTTAATTTTTTTAATATTAAATTATATTCTTTATTAATAATCGAATTGAATCGTCACACCTCATCGGAAATATAATAATTATAAATCACATAAAACACACATATCAAACAGAACCAATGTATTCACACAAATATATATACACAAGAATATACTTATATAGATTCCATCTTAAGTTTAACTTTTAGATAAAAAATTTTATTTATTTAATATGTATTAAATATTATACTTTCTTTAAGAAAAGGAAAGAAAAATAAAATATAATTAACTAAATTTCATTAACAATATGGTTCGCTATGCATAAGAGTAACGTGTATGTACATTATAATAATTTTAATACGACGGTAGAGATTTCATTGACATGGAAAATCTGACGGTGACGGGGAATGAATATTCTAGAATATTTAGCTAAGATCCCTACCCTAAGCTATGGAGGAATGCAGCTTGCCCAGTTCGTGCCGCCGCTTTCCGATTCTAATCTCGATTCTTCATAGAAGGTTGTGTGCATGTCTGCAAGTTTAAATCCAGACAAGGGCGCATGGATTGTCTCCAGATCGGCCGTTACTCTCACCGTCTACAAATGTTCCCCACAATCGCCCTTGTTCATCCTGTATGTATCTTTGCATCACACACACACACATAATATTTATGTATGCATTATATACATTTTTATTTATATTATATCTGGTTTATATGCTTATATACATTTTGTATTTATATATACACACACCACTGACACAAAATAGATTGTTTGGGCATATCTGATAAAATGCTTATGTGTATCCCCAAAAATGACTCAGAAACAATATACAAAACAGGCACCCAGATAATGACATGGACGTTGACTGCTCAAAGTTTAAGGCTTGTGTCTAGATGAAAGGAATATATTACGTGTGTTATGTATATGTGAGTGTACATTATCATATACAAATTATGTATATATGTAAATATTAAAGCCAAGTGCTATTTCCGTGCATTTATGTCTTATCTTTATGTGGACACTGCATGAACAGACCAAAGTTATGTACACACATATACATAGTTCACAGAATTTAGATAATACGCATACTTTATCAATACAATCTAGATATGTAAATACGTTTGTATATAGACGTAGCTGTAATAAGATTTACACGTAGGTGTTTGAGTTAAATACACAAAGTGATGCCTGTCCACCTTTGGTTTTCTAATACACGTTTGCATACATTATACTACGTTACAGTACACGATTCTTTTTTATGGAGGTTTATATGAAAACAGACTGCACACAATATACATATGTGTGTACTCTGACGAATGTATATTTTGTCCGCATTCATACTACTGACGTATATGGTGTTTAATTAGCCAAGTACTATCTATGTACGTACGTTGTGTGCGTGTATGCACCAGTGCACAAATACACCAATAACGATGCCTACGCATAGTAGCTCACCATCTTTAGTGTGATATACGTCAGAATTGCTGCTATACTTAACCTCAAAGTAAGATCAAATGATATATAGTATAATATGTCTGTCTGTCTATATTTCATGAAAATATATCATGTGAAGTGTATATGAAACACGAAACTGCTGTGTGTGTGTTGTGTGTTGTGACTATGTTTACTGAACAGGAAGAGAATTACATTCCCTGCACGAGCTCGGACTCGGGTGGTTCCAGCATAATTCTGGCAAGCTTCACGAGAATCAGGAACTGTGAGTCTCTTCTCCTCTCCTCTCTCATGCGCGTGCACGTGCACGTGCAGACACACACTAGTGATTGTTTAAGCGTTTAACGATTGGTTATGTTCCAGACTCATAAGTTTGCCAATGGCTGTGCTGAAGCATTGTTTCGGACTTGTTCAGGCTAGTACTTTGTATTACTGTACTCTTAGCATATAATCGCTCTCGCGCAACACACATAGAGTGTATATATTATTTTGCATTGATTATGAATTCTGAAGAGGAGTTTAAATAGGAATTGGTTATCACTTTGTTTAAGCGCAGCACCATTTGAAGGTTAACAGTAAAAGAAAGGTTTTAGTAAGTACTACGAGTCAATTGTTCAGAGTCAATGAGAACAATTGAACAACCTCCAACTAAAGGTCTCTCTATGTGTAGATGTATACAACATAGACACAGCACACACACAGGCAATATAATTTAATAATTTAAATTTTACCGTTAAAATACCTAAACAAGTAAAACTTAAAAAGTACCTCCACTAGAAATTCCTAATCAATTTAAAATTGTTATATATGAAAAACATAACAGTTAGTTGCTGTTTTCCTTCACTGTCATAGCTGCATTGGTCAGATGGGAGTAGACAAATGGAACCCTTTATAAAACTTTTTTAGTTTAGATAATGATTTTTATTATTCATAATAGTAAACCTTAATTTTAATTATAAATATATATATATATTAATTTATATAATGAATAAAATTAAAAAGGTATTCATTAAAATTAAAGATTACAAGATTAAATTTATATATTATTTTTAATTTTAAATATTATATTAATTTAAATTTAAAATTTATTAATTTAATCATTATATTTATTTAATATTCATATTTCATAAGTTTTTACCTAGTAGTCAACTTAGAATATAACGGTATAAAGAATGCAAGAAATATTAAATTTTCATTTTAGAGATTCTCCATTAGTTTTTATTTTTATTTAAGAATCGATTTATTAAAGAGTAGGAGATCTTAGGAATTAACTTAAGATTAATATATATATATATATATATATATATAATATATATATATTGATAATTAATAATTTAAAAACTTAAGCATATAGTGAAAAATAATTTGTATAGTATTCTATATTAAAATTTCATTAAATAAACAGGTATAAAAGTATACATATGCAACATAGTTGAAATCCCTTTTATTATCGTATTTACCTCTTTTAATATGTTTTTCTTTTATAAATACAAATTAAATATTTATATAAATTAATAGTTATATAATACCACTATGTAAATTATATCATATACAAAGTTATAATATTTTAAACTCATAATATAAAAAAAAATTCATTCTATAACATTATCTCAAGTATCTTATTTATATACATAAAAAAAACTTTTATGTACCTCACTTATCCTAATTATAAGTCAAATTTGAATGCTGAATTTATTAATTAAAAAATGCACCCATATATTATATATTTATATAAAAAGTAAATTTTTCATGGAATTACCAATGTATATTCATTTTTTATTATTTATCACTTCAAATTCCAAATTTTTTCTTTGTTCAAAATTTTATATTTTCCATTATTATTTTTATCTTCTATTTTTTTGCTTGAAATTTATAAAAATATTATTTATTATCTATTGATATATAAAAGTTCTTTTTTATCGAAAATTTTTAATTTATATTTCGTCTTTTTATTTTTTTTTAAATTTTATCATGTACAAAGATAATTCCTTTGATAATATCTTTTGTGCAATGCTAACTTTAACACTTTTTAGTCATTATTAAAAAAAATTAAAATTACGTTGGAAAAGAAAATATATAAACATCCATTCCTTCGAATAAAAGTATTAACAATCTTTAATTCTATATTTTTAATTTTTTAATATTTTATTTATCACACATTAATGGATGTAATGTGACTTGAAAGTTATGTTTTTATTATGAAAATAAAAAATTGAAGCACTTTAAATTTTTAAATGAAAAATTAATAAATTTACAAGATTGAAATTTTTTAAAGTAGGTGCTCATTATTTTTATTCATATGGAATGGTTATAAAGTGTGTAATGTAATAGTATAGTTCTTAATATAATTAATATATGTTTCTTATACCATTGATATCTTTCACACTTATTTTTCGAGTTTATAAATGAGATTATGTAGTCACAAGTGTTTTAAAAAAATCACACTAAAACTCAATGTATATATATTGCAATATAATTTAAATACCATTTTTTTTTCTTTTTTTCTAATTATTTAACTTTAAAAGTTTGACGCATTATATAACATATACATTTATATATTGTACATTATTTAATAAAAGTGATTGTACAACAGTACATTAAAAAATTATATTAAACTTTCAAAACAACTTAATTATATTATATAATACATAATATAAGCATATCATTATAGATTATATCCAATAGAAAATTAATGAGTGTGCGTGCGTGCGTGTGTTATAGTAACATTCAGCTTGTACTTTACCAACATGGAATACAAATGTGTGTGTGTGTATACACACACACACACACACACAAGATGACATGACTCAACATATTCTTCACTTCTACTTCAGGTGTCATGTTACATGTGCATATGTACACAATTGAATGAATGCTACCAACTCAAAGAGTTTAAGATGAAAACTTATAACTTTACTTATGTACATAATAAAGAAATTTCATTTAAATCTTTAAAATCTTGTAACCAAAAGAGGCAACTCAATTTACATTTAACAAATATATTAATTATTCTATTGATAGAATACTAATTATTTTATTGATAGAATGTATTAATTATTCTATTAGGTTATTTTGACATTCTCGTCTACTTTTTAAATATAAAGGGTTTAAGAACAACATTATGTATACATGTATAATATGTATGCCATATATAATGAATGTGTGCATGTGTTTGTTCACACACACAGGCAGTACTCACTCCGTGTAAATCATGTGTGTGCATTTATTTTTAAGCTGAAGTTGATGAGTTTAATTAATGACTAATAATTGTTTATTTTTAATTTTGAAAATAGCTTTCTCAATGGTTTCTGTTTAATATTTTAAAATTTGTATTAGTTTCAATGGTCATCACATATGTATAATGAAAAGTTAATTTGAACATTTAAATTTAACGAGAGAGTTTGAACATTTTTAAATTTAAAGAGAGAGTTGTTCTTGTTTGTATATATCGATGAAAATAATAATTAAGAAGCATATGATAACATATCATATTTATATATAACTATGAAAATATAGTGACAAATCTAAGATCTGTACTATTGTTTAAAGATGATAATCATATGTCATAATATCATACATCGTCTAGAGAGAGAGATATACTCAAAACATGTATATGTATTACATATTAAATAATATAAATATTTTCTCGCGAAAGTTTTGATATGTTGTATGTATATGTGTTCCTCTGCCGTGTTCACAGTTTGTTAGGTCATCTCTTCCTACACACACACGCGCGCAATCAGTTTAGTGAAGGAATATCCTGTAACCATAACTTTGTTGATTTCTTAACGTTTTAAAATTTGTATTGTTTTAGACATCAAATATCACATAAGAGGTGTTAATATGAATTAATTATAACTGATAAGTAGTTAAATAAATTTAAATTAAGTATGTGTTATTAATGTGAAAATTTTAATTAGATTTTTTTAATTGAAGAAGTTTATACCTATTTGAACGGTTGACATTAGCAAGACACATATCTCTGTTAACCTGTGTTTTTAAGTAGGCTTCTTTTTAAAAAAAGAGTTTGCTTCTTTGAAATTTCAATGTTTTAAATTTTTTTTAATGTGTTTTCTTAGCTATGTTGAAATAAATAACAGTGTATGTACGTAGTGATCAAAGTAAGCACACTGCACAAAAGTCAGTACTGACAATATTTTAATTTTTTATATATTGAAGAAAGTTTAAAATTATGAATTTATATTATCATATGTATAAATTTATTACGTGTGTTTATATGTGTGCGTGTTCTCGTGTGCTTCATTACAGTTTTAACATTCATTTACATTGCTTTATAGCTTAACAACAATGTATAACAGATATACACAACACATTCTTTGATATGTATATATACATCCAAGCACGTACTGATAGTCATATATGTGTATTTTATATATAGAGAGAGAGAGGTTTGGATGAAATTGACAAAACTCCTATTAAAGAGTAGAAATTTAATTAGTTGATGGTTTTTAAGAGTTAATTAATGGTATTTAGTGTGTAAAAAAGCTTTAGTTATTTATTGAGATTATACTAGCAGAAGAACTGTTAATATAGAATAAGATTCCTGTTTGTTTAAAATTAATGGATTTTTTAATAAATAATGATTCCAACATTAATTCATACGCATGCTTGTGCGTGTGTGTAACTATGTAAAGTATTGAGAGTAAGTCACATGTATTACATATAGATAACCCTCTAGTAAGGTAAAATAGGCACACACACGCATTATATACCCCATATATGTGTAGTTTTCAAACCACTGTTTCTCGTAACAGCCAACCTCATAAATGCTCTCTCTCTCTCCCTCTCTCTCTCTCTCTCCCTCTCCCACACACACAACGCACAGGTATGTCTACGGAATACACAGCTTAATATAGTGCATGTATATGAGTATACGTCTATAAATACACATAAAGGATGTTGGAGTCATTTACACACTTTCCAGGTGTACACCACACACAACACACACACACACACACACGGTAAATTCATTTTAACATATAGTTACATCGGGTTTATATATTATTATAGTTTAACTAACATACACGTTTTACATGTGATATCTGCCTTTCACATGCACTATATTGAAAGTTTAGTTAGGCATAAATGTCACACACACACGCCACGCACTGACGAGTTCGTGTATATTTTATATATAAATAGATCATATTATATGTACGTATACTCTCTTGAAATTTGTGTGTTTGTGTTGTATTCATAGAGTTTAATAGTCACGTAGATTAGAATGGCTGTACCATGTCTTTGTTGAGTTAAAATGTGTGTGAGTTTAAATGTCTGTATTGTTTAATGTACATTATTTATGTAATGCACATGGATATATATTGTTAGTGCACACACAATGTGTGTGTGCATGCGTGTGTGTATGTTAGAATATACATATTATACGAACAGACAAGCTTAAATCAAGTACGAGGCCTCTCTCGAAAGTTTAAGTAAATTTTCTTCAATATGTATATATGCTACTATTCACTAAAAGAGAATCTTTTTAAAAAGAAGAATACTGAAAAATATAAAATTTTTAATAAGCAGGTATATTCTCTAACGTGCATGCGTTGTGCATACCTGTTGGTCACGCCAATGTGTACAAAGCTTATGATGAATGCTACAAACTTGAGGAGTTTAAGATGAATGCCATATATATTGAATGTGTGTATGTGTTCACACACACACACAGTACTGACGACTCCATGTAGATTATACGTGTGTATTCTGTATGACGAGGTTAATTAGTGGATTAATAATTCTTTTTTAAGTTTGCGTTCTTTTAAAAAGGAGCTTCTTTTATTGGTTTTTTATTTTTTAATAGTTGTAATGGTTACACATAAAAAAAAGTTAATTTAAAATTCTTAAAAGTTTTTAACAGACATTGCTGTTTGTGTCGACCAAGTTTAATTCTATATAAGAAATAAATAAATATATAAATATCTCTCTCTAAGTCTATAAATGTGTAGCTTGTTGTTATAAAATATTTGTTATTACAAATGTTTTGAAACTTTATAATGCTTAGTCTATTTTCATAAGATTTTATAATTCATATAGTTTTTAAACTTCAGTTCTTAAGTAGCTGTGAGTCATTATTTAAGAAGAAAGCTTACTTATAGTTCATGAGTTTAATTAATAATGGTCTTTTAAGTTTGCTTCTTTTAAATAAAAGAGCTTTTAAGTTATGGTCACACATGTAAATAATGTAAACTTTATAAATTTTTGAATGAGGGATTCATGCTTTAATAAATAATATTAAATGTTGATTAATATTAATTTTGTATATATTGATGAAAGATTAAAATTAAGAATGTTTAGGTTATTTTGCATGATACACACAATATAATATAGGTCTGTGTAATTATAAAATATGTTGACAAAATCTAAGAATTGGACGTTGGTTTGGAAGATGATATATTTTAGATAATTATTACACGTATATTTTTATAATAAATAACAGCATATGTACATAGTGAATAAATGTAACAATATTGAATATTTATTATCATTAATATTTTATATATTGAATAATTGTGAGTTTTTCTATATGTATATGATAGTATAACATGCAAATAAATAAATAAATAAATAAATATATACACACACACTAATATATATACATTGATGGGCTTAATTATTTAATAATAATTTATTAATTACAATAGTGTTCACGTAGGAAAATATAAATATTTAATTCAATTATTATTTTTAATCTAATGAATTTATTTCTAAGCTGAATTTTAATTGAGTTATAATGAATTTATCCTTAATATCTTATATTTATACTAAACTATTTAAAGTAATTATTATTTTTAACATATTAAATTTATTTTTAAGCTGGATTTGTTATTTTAACTCATTATTTTGAATCTGGTGAATTTATTCTTTAATCCTTAAATTTACTTATGTAACCATCAACCTTAAATCTTATTATTATTCTTAATTTATTTCCAAGTTAAATAATTAATCTAAATCTTCAACTTAGTGAGTTTATTTTAATTTAATTATTATCTTATTATTAACTCATGCTTGATCTAACAGTTTTAATAATGTCATGTTGGTGTAAGATTTAAAATGATGATTAATGAGGTTTAATGGTTCAATAATGTACATGAATTTAGTATTTAAAATGATTATTTATGAAGTTTAATGGCCTCGTAATGCCACGTGGATTTATGATTTAGGACGATCACTCTCTTTAAATATTATGTGTGTATGTGTGTGGTTATTTATAGAGTTTAACACTCACGTAGCTTAAAATGGGTGTGACGATGTTCTCATTGAGTTTAAATGTGTGTGAATTTATTATTTAATGTACATTATTTATGTATATGCACATGGATATATATGTGTATGCACACATACACACAATGTGTGTGTGCACGCGCGTGTGTGAGTTTTCTCTTAACATTTTGTTATCATTACATTTTATTATATTATTATTACGATAAACTTTATAAAAAACAAAAATAAAACATCACTTAGAATAGTTTAATTTTTTTAATATTAAAATATATTTCTTTATTAATAATCGAATTGAATCGTCACACCTCATCGGAAATATAATAATTAAAATCACATACAAAACACACAATATCAAATACAGAACCACAAAGTATATACACAAGAATATACTTATATAGATTCCATCTTAAGTTTAATAATACG
Source organism: Selaginella tamariscina (assembly GCA_003024785.1). Lineage (NCBI taxonomy): Eukaryota > Viridiplantae > Streptophyta > Lycopodiopsida > Selaginellales > Selaginellaceae > Selaginella > Selaginella tamariscina. The sequence goes on from PUQB01001090.1 coordinate 37,338, forward strand.
ACGGTAGAGATTTCATTTGACATGGAAAATCTGACGGTGACGGGAATGAATATTCTAGAATATTTAGCTAAGATCCCTACCCTAATCCATGGAGGAATGCAGCTTGCCCAGTTCGTGCCGCCGCTTTCCGATTCTAATCTCGGATTCTTCATAGAAGGTTGTGTGCATGTCTGCAAGTTAATCCAGACAAGGGCGCATGGATTGTCTCCAGATCGGCCGTTACTCTCACCGTCTACAAATGTCCCCCACAATCGCCCTTGTTCATCCATGTATGTATCTTTGCATCACAACACACACACACACACACACACACACATACATATATTTATGTATGCATTATATACATTTTTATTTATATTATATGTGGTTATTGCTTATATACATTTTGTATTTATATATACACACCCACTGACACAAATAGATTGTTTGGGCATATCTGATAAAATGCTTATGTGTATCCCAAAAATGACTCAGAACAATATACAAAACAGGCACCCAGATAATGACATGGACGTTGACTGCTCAAAGTTTTAAGGCTTGTGTCTAGATGAAAGGCAATATATACGTGTGTTATGTATATGTGAGTGTACATTTATCATATACAAATTATGTATATATGTAAATATTAAAGCCAAGTGCTATTTCGTGCATTTCATGTCTTATCTTTATGTGGACACTGCATGAACAGACCAGAATGTATGTACACACATATACATGTTCACAGAATTTAGATAATACGCATACTTATCATACATTCTAGATATGTAAATACGTTTGTATATAGACGTAGCTGTATAAGATTTACACGTAGGTGTGTTGAGTTAAATACTACAAAGTGTATGCCTGTCCACCTTTGGTTTGCTAATATCACGTTTGCATACATTATACTACGTTACTCTTTTTTATGGAGGTTTATATGAAACAGACTGCACGAAATATACATATGTGTGTACTCTGACGAATCGTATATTTTGTCCGCATTCATACTACTGACGTATATGATGTTTGATTAGCCAAGCACTATCTACGTGTGTGTGTGGCACCAGTGCACAAATACACCAAATAACGATGCCTACGCATAGTAGCTCACCATCTTTAGTGTGATATACGTCATAATTGCTGCTATACTTAACCTCAAAGTAAGATCAAATGTATATGTATAATATGTCTGTCTGTCTATATTTCATGAAAATATATCATGTGAAGTGTATATGAAACACGAAACTGTGTGTGTGTGTGTGTTTTGTGTGTTGTGACTATGTTACAGGCTCAGACCTCGGGTGGTTCCAGCATAATTCTGGCAAGCTTCATGAGATCAGGAACTGTGAGTCTCTCTCTCTCTCTCTGCGCATGCACGTGCACGTGCAGACACACACGTAGTGATTGTTTAAGCGTTATAACGATTGTTATGTTCCAGATATAATCGCTCTTGCGCACACACATAGAGTGTATATATTAGTTGCATTGATAGTTTGTTTTTGTTCCTTTATTAGGATATTATGAATTCTGAAGAAAGCTGCGTAAGAGTTTAAATTGGTTATCACTTTGTTTAAGCGCAGCAAGGTTTAGTAAGTACTACGAGTCAATTGTTCAGAGTCAATGAGAACAATTGAACAACCTCCAACTAAAGGTCTCTCTATGTATACAACATAGATATATACCTCACAACACACACACACACACACACACACACACACACATGCATACACACACAGGCAAATTAATTAATAATAATTAAACTTTACCGTTAAAAGACACCTAACAAGTAAAAACTTTACTAGAATATTTTAATCAATTTGAAAATTGTTATATATAAAAAACATAACAGTTTTGTTTTCCTTTACGGCAACAGACTTTGTTTAGATAATGATTGTTATTATTTAAAATAGTAAACCTTAATTTTAATTATAACATTAAAATTAAAGAATATAATTAAATTATATATTATTTTAATTTAAAATTATTAATATAAATTAATTTAAAATTTATTAATTTAAATCATTATGGTTTATTTAGTAGTTTAAATTATGGTTTAAATCAGAATTATTAATTTTTAAAATTTAAAAGTAATAAAAATTAATGAGTATATTTTATTGTGCCTTGTTTAAACTTTAATATGTGGTGTTATTGGTTTTTGATTTCAATTTAAGTTATATATACGGTTTTGTTATAATATAAAGAATGCAGGAAATATTAAGTTTTTATTTTAAGATTCTGCATGAGTTTTTATTCTGTTTAAGAATCGATTTTATTAAAGAATGTAAAATCTTAAGAATTGACTTAAGATTTATATATATATAATATATATATTATATAATAATAATTAATAATTAAAAAATTAAGTATAGTGAAAAATAATTTTTATATTATAAAATTTCATTAAATTAAACAAGTATAAAAAGTATACATATGCACCATAGTTGAAATCCCTTTATTATTATACTTACCTCTTTTTAATATGTTTTTCTTTTGTAAATACATAAATTAAATATATTTATATAATAATTAATATAATACCACTATGCAAATTATATTATATACAAAGTTATAATATTTTAAACACTAATAATACAAATTCTTTTATCATCCTATAACATTATCTCTAATATCCTACTTATATGCATAAAAGAAACCATTATAAAGTCAAATTTGAATGATGTATGCATATTATATGAATTTATTAATTAAAAAATGCACCTATATATTACATACCTATATAAAATGTAAACTTTCCATGAAATTACTAATGTATATTCATTTTTTAATTATTTGTTCTTAAAATTTTATATTTTTTTGTTTGTTTAAAATTTTGTATTTTTTATTATTTATCTTTATTCTCGCTAGAGTTTAAGCGTCACACCAACGTTTTAAAGAAGCTTGCCTCTCATGTAGCGAAGAATTGAAAGAAAACCATTATTTATTATTTATTGATACGTAAAGGTTCTTTTTTATAGAAATTTTTTGAATTTATATCTTTCATTTTTGATTTTTTTTAAAAATTTGGTCATGTATAGACATGGTTTTTTTATAGCACTTATAGCATATACAATGCCAATTCCAACACTTTTTAGTCACGATACAAGAAAAATTAAAATACACATTGAAAGAGGTAATACTACTAAACTAAATAAATACGCTGCAATCAAGTCTCTCTAATTTGTACAAGTTAATCGATGAGCGCATGCTTGAGATGCTGCATGAAAATCAGAGTGCTCCGTGACTTATTAGCAATTAATTATTTTATTTAAGATTTATTTTATAATTTTTTAAAATGTATAACACATAATAAATTTTAATCTCATATCCTTGATTCATATATTTAATCTTTTAATATTTTATTCATCACTTATCAATTAATGCACTGTGATTTAAAGGTTATGTTTTTCATTAAAAGTTATAAAAAATTAAAGTATTCCATGCTTGTAAATGAAAATTAATAAATTTATAAGATTGAATTTTTTAAAATAGGTACTTATTATTTTTATTTACTTGAAATGAATACAAAGTGACCGTATAGTTCTTGAGCAAAAAATACTTAAGTTTCTTATACCAATGTTTTCAATTATCATTGGAGGAGGTTCCACTTATTTTTTAATTTATAAATGAATATATATTAGAGTGTTTGCAAAAATCACTATAAATCTTGATGTTATCTATTGCAATATAATTAAATACCATTTTTTTTTAATTACTTAACTTGGAGTGTTGAAAGTTTTACGCATTATATAACATATACATTTATATATTTGTACATTATTTTAATAAAAGTTATGCACATATAGTACATTTAAACAATTGTATTAAACTTTTAAAACAATTTAATTATATTATAAAATATTATACACAACATACAAGAATATAGAGCATATCATTGTAAATTATATTAAAGAAAATAAATTAACGAGTGTGCATGGGTGTGTGTTATAGTGTAACATTCAGTCACATAACTTATATTTTACCAACATGGATACAAATGTGTACATATATATATATAATAATATATACTTCTTTGAATTTTCAATGTTTTAAATTTTTTTATGTGTTTTTCTTAGTTATGTTGAATAAATAACAGCATATGTACGTAGTGAGGAAAGTAAGCGCACACGCACGAAAGTCAGTACTGACAATATTTTAATCTTTTATATATTGAAGAAAGTTTGAAATTATGAATGTTTATATTATCATATGTATACATTTATTAGGGTTTATATGTGTGCGTGTTCGCGTGTGCTTCATTACATAGTTTAACATTCATTTACATTGCTTATAGCTTAACAGCAATGTATATACAGATATACACACATATTCTTGATATATATATATATATATATATACATCCAAGCACGTACTGATAATATATATATAATATATAGGTGTTGGATGAAATCGACAAAACTCGTGAGTAAAAACTATTTAAAGAGTAGAAATTTAAGTAGTTGATGGTTTTTAAGAGTTAATTAATGGTATTTGTAGTGTGTTAAAATTCCTGTTGCTTAATATTAATGGATTTTTTTAATAGATAATGACTTCCAACATCCAAGAGACTATTAATTCATACGCATGCGTGTGCGTGTGTGTAATTATGTAAAGTATTGAGAGTAAGTCACGTGTATATACATATAGATTAATCCTCTAGCAAGGTAAACACGCACACACACGCATTATATACACCATATATGTGTATATTTCAAACCACTGTTTCTCATAACAGCCAACCTCATAAATGCTCTCCTCTCTCTCTCTCTCTCTCTCTCTCTCTCTCTCTCTATATATATATATATATATATATATATATATATATAGACACACACACACGCACATGTATGTCTACGGAGGATACACAGCTTAATATATGTGCATGTATATGTGTATACGTCTATAAATACACATAAAGATGGAAGTTGGGAAATATGTGATGAGTCATCTACACACTTTCCAGGTGTTACACTACACAACACAACATACACACACACACACACACACATATACGGTAAATACTTCATTTTAGCATATAGTTACATGAGGTTTATATATTATACAGTTTAACTAACATAACACGTTTTACATGTGATATTGCCTTTCACATGCACTATATTGAAATGTTAGTTAGGTATAAATGTCACACACACACACACACGCCACGCACTGACGAGTTCGTGTGTATATTTTCCAGGTCCGTGAATCCTGTGGATCATTGTGTGTTTGAAGAAAAAAATTTAAAAACTATTGTTTTATTATAATTAAATCTAAATTAATTATGTGGCAATACCACGTATCGCGAATATCCACGCACCTCCGTAAGATATTCATAGAATAGGACTAGAATATTCGGGAATATTCTTCCCTGTCTCAGGGTTGATGGGCAGATCCTTCCCTTCCTGGATTTCACGAGGTAAAATTTGTTGCAGCTTTTTTCTTTCTGGAATTGTGTAGAGTCCGCATTATAGTGTGTATCTCGTGGTTTCAATTCATCTTTTTCACCCTCTTTTCCCCCTTTTCTTCATATATATATTTCTCGTTCCACTAGTCATCGATATTGATCGATTTCTCAACACCCATGTACTGAATTGGGTGTGCATATACGCATTTACATATATTAATCGATTTTTCAATACCCATTTACTGAATTGACACACCATGTATCGAATTGTGTATATGTACATGGTTTAGAAAGGATCCCATGACACTATGCCCTTTTCTGATTAGAATATATATTTAAGGGTGCGTAAAAGGGTAGTACAATGAAGGGCTTCTTCAAGCACAAGGCTAAAACACCTGCTGATTTAGTAAGGTCAACTAAGGACTTTCTTCAATCTCTAGACTATGTATACACTCTCAAGGATTCCAAGAAAAGAAGAAAGTACGTATAATGTCTCTCTCTCTATATATATACAGACATACATATACACACACAGATATATACATACATACATATACACACACACAGATATATACATACATACAGATATATGGGTATTTATGTAGTTAACGGAGTTGACGAAGAACATACGGGAGATCAAGTTCACTCTGTATGGGAACAATGAGTTTGAGCCTATTCCGGATCTGTGTGCTCAGATTACAAACGAAATCTTTACACAGGATGTGTTTAGGTTGATGATCGTTTGTTTACCTAAGCTTGACTTGGAGGTATACCGTATGTGTACACGTATGTTTGTATGTATAATCTCCTCTATATATATATACACACATATAAGTGTGGGTGTGTGTGAACTTTATATATATATATGTGTGTGTGTGTGTGTGTGTGTGTGTCTGTGAAGTTTATATATATGTTTCTCTCTACACACACACACACGTTGATATACAGGCTCGGAAAGACATGGCCCAAATTGTTGCAAATCTACAAAGACAACAAGTACATTCGCGAGTGATGGCTTGCGAATATCTGGAGAATAACAAGAGCCTGCTAGACCTCCTCGTCAAAGGGTAACACACACACACACACGCACATGCACTATACACGTATTTTATCTTGATGTATATATATATATTATATACAGCTGTTATTATGTTATTATATTATATAAATTTATTATAAAGCTGTATTTATATTTTATTTAAAGCTGTTTCTGTCTTTATATGTGTAAGGCGTTTCCTATATAAATATGCTAACATATCGTTTATGCAGATACGAGAATCCAGATATTGCACTACATTATGGAACTATGCTACGTGAATGTATTCGCCACCAACACATGGCAAGGCAAAACACTCTCGCTCCCCCTCCCTCCCTCCCTCTCTTTCCCTCTCTCCCTCTCTCTCATGTGTGTGTTCTACAGATATGTGTTGGAGTCAGAAAACTTAAGAAAGTTTTTTGAATACATTGAGTATCCTAATTTCGCAGTGGCCTCAGATGCAGCTGTGAGCTTTAAAGTGAGTCTCGACAATATATATTGTGTATATCCTTTTACTAATAATATATGTGTGTGTGTGTGTGTAAAAATCTTTTCTGCTTTATCGTTTTGCTGTTTTTCTTGTTTCATTGTATTACAGTAAATTTATATATGATCAAACAAATAACACACAAAACAATGTAAAACAGCATGGTGTGGATTCTTGCATCTTTTTTTACGTATGCTTTGCAGGCTTATGCTAGTATTTTGACTGATCGCTGTGCTTGATCCTCAGGAGCTGCTGACTAGGCATAAATCCACGGTGGCGGAATTTCTGAGCGGAATTACGATTGGGTAAACTTTTTTGTATAATGTTTATTGATATATCAGGAGTGTCCTATAAACGACTGCAGTTTATAGATTTACTATTATAATTCTTTACAGCAATGCCTATTTATATTTTATATTTGTGTCATATAATTCCAAGTGCAGTTTTTCCAAGAATACAACTCCAAGTTATTAGAATCACCGAATTACATCACACGAAGACAAGCTGTTAAGGTAGAGTATACGAATATATATTTATACACGGGGTTCGCTTGTTTTACACACACATATGTATATATCTATATGTATTTTAATATTCTGTTTACAATATTGTAGCTTCTTGGAGATATGCTTTTGGATCGATCCAACACGGCTGTGATGATGAGATATGTGAGCTCCAAAGAGAACCTTCGTATAATGATGAACCTTCTTAAGGTATATTTGTATGTACACATATATACATGTATACTGTGTGTGTGTGTGTGTGTGTGTGTGTGTGAGTGAGAGAGAGAGAGAGAGATCTTACTTTATTGGTCTTTGCCAGGAGTCCAGCAAAAGCATTCAAATTGAAGCCTTCCATGTTTTTAAGGTTCTTATATACAGACACAGACACAGGCACACACACACACACACAGATATATATATATATAAATATATATATATGTTAATGTAATTAGGTGTTTGTTGCTAATCAAAATAAACCACCGGAGATTGTGAGCATCCTGGTAAAAACCGAGCCAAACTGCTAAAGTTCTTTGGCGAATTCAAAACTGAAAAAGGTGTGCGTGTGGTATTAAGCAAAGACATATTATATGTGATCGTGTGTGTGGTGTGTGTGTGTCATGGTGTAAGTAAGGTTTAAGATAATGAATACATACATATATATATTGGACTATATTTTATTTATAGACTAAAAAAGGGCGTGCGTCTGCGCGGGTGTGTTGTGTTAAGTAACTATAATATGGACATAGCTAGGTTGTGTGTGTGTGCGTGTGTAGAGAGAGAGAGAGAGAGAGAGTCGTAGAGTTGCCATTATTTTACATAAACAATAGAAATAATATTTTATGTTTACTAATAATATCATTAATATAATATTGGTATAATAATTATATAAATTTTATATAATATGATTACAGAGGATGAACAGTTTGATCAGGATAAAGCCCAGGTGGTGAAGGAGATTGTGAATCTACCTGCACTTGCTGCACCTGCATAAATAAAGGGTGGGAAATTCTTTCAAGAAAAAATGCTTCATGCATTTTAACTATAGTTTTTTTATACTAAGTTAAGAATTAGTGCTAATTTAATAAAACACGGACACCAACTTGTATATACAACACGCACGCACGCACATGTGTATCTGTTTGGATATGGAAATTGGGAAACAAATATATATTATATAGTTGTTCTTAGAATATTCATTGCATACAAAAGTTGTATTAGATTAAATTAAATTAACTTTAAATATATTAAATTACATTAAATGGAAACTAATAAGTTAAAGTAAATTTTCCAATCCCACCTTAAGTTTTATTAAACTAGTTTAAAATACGTTTATTAAATTATATAAACAATATCAACTTATAAAGATTTTATACACACACACAACACATATAAAAACACGTAGTGAAATAACGTGGAATCTAGCAAGAGGAAGAATCATGGAGGAATGTACTAGTTTATAAGTGGCAGTTCTATTAACAGTATAGTGGCACTTCCCCCAAATGTTTCTTAAATTTGGCTTTCCACTATCTTTTCACTAGATTCTCCTCCATATCTAGCTCTTTCCCTCATCAGCGTTCGCATAGTTCATAGAATTCATGATTTCCCGACTTACTTAAGTCTGTGTTTTTCTGCAGAATTAACACTTGATTCATGAAGATTTAGATCCATATTTCAGATGGGTTCTTTCAGTACTGATTCTAACGAGGAGACGCAGATAGAATTCAAGCTAATTCATGTTATGGATGATCCTCTACATGTTGAATGGAATTTCTTTAATTAACCGCAACTTGCAGTGATTAAAGAAATTCCATTCAACATGTAAAGGTTCATCCTTTGCTTTAGTTTATGATTCTCCGCCCCAATTTGTCTAACCTGTCCATAAAAAGCTTCATTTGAATTTCTAATTGCTCTACACGAGAATCTATTACCGGGCTGGCCTCAACCCTCCTTTGCTTCAGAGGAGGCTCTTCAAAGCCATCACTTTGATCCAAGAGCGAGTTCAAAGGCGGGGAAGCTATCACCCGTGAAGATCCGACTTGCCACTCACCTTGGTATCGATCTCCACAGCTTTCAGAGTGCTGGAGAATTGCAATTCCAGGTTCTTCCCAGCCTTTCGGAAAATCACATAGTTCCCAGGAGGAAGAGAGAACGGGGGAGACGAATCCAATACCTTGCGACATTGCATCTCACGTCTCAGCTCCTGAATTCCGTGAGGGCTGAATCAAGCGGCTCCTCGTTCACACGCCAAACCCTAGCAGACCTAAATCAAAAAAGGAATGATTATATGATGTCCATTTTCATTTGTTATTTTTATTTTTATATAAAGATGCTAGAATTTGTTTCAGGATTAACTTAAAACTTTTATTAATATTAAAATTTACACCTAATATAAACTATAATTGAAAAATAATTACATAATTCTAAGATATTTTTAATATAAAATAAAAATAAAATTATCTCAATGCTAACTTCATAAATTGAGAGTTTGTACTCTCTCGGTAGCGTGGAGATTGTGGACGGCAGTCCGATCGTTTTTAGTGATGTTACTCATGAGTTGGAGAATTGGAGTCAATGGTACCTTGGTCAACCTTTTAATTAATTAATACTAAACAAATTAATAATTAAATCTAATTAATCATGGATTAATGGCCGTCATATTTCTCACGGCCCGTTGTGTTCCAAGGCCATTTTCCTCTGCGACAATGGGGCCACAAATAAGTCGACCGGACCATACTTTCATGTTGCTAGCTTTCCAGCTTCTGCCAAAGCTGTGAAGTTCCTGCCGGGATTTATTGACCGTGTGCTACTGAAAGCCCGCTTTCAGACGTGGACTGGCTTCACGGAGGCGCAGAGTCAAGTTGTAATGTTTACAAACGGAAACAAGACCCAAACCAGCTTCTTTTCAAATATCTCCGGTGGCTACCAGAGAACCGACTGAAACGTAGGTATCTGACGATGAACCTTAACTTGAAAAACTCACAAGTATTCACGTGTTGTCCAGCATGTATACGCGAAAATGAACACTAGTATGAAACAAAATGGTAGCTATGCTTGCTTGAAGTACTCAGAATTCTCCAAAAGAACAAGGTTCTCTAAACTCTTTAGCAACATGCCAGAGAATTGGTTGCTGCTCAGGTGGCTGCAACTTTCTCTTAAGGCATGGACCTGGTGCTTGAGAAATAACGTAAAGAGGTGCTGTAATGTTGAAACTTGACAATTAAAGTGTTTTTAGTTATTATAAAAAATATAAAATATGGTGAAATAAAATTATTACTGAGAATACTTTAAAAAATTCATATGTATTATTTTTAAATTTTAAGTATATATGTTAAAATAAAAATAAAAATATATTTTTACATATAAAATATACATTACATGGAAAATATAATTTTTTAATTTTATTTTAAAAAGGTTGTGAAAAGGTGGCGAGCGCGTGGTCGTTAAGGGTGGGTAAGGACCCTACTCGCCCTTAATATAACTAACCACTTAATTAAATTTTGAAGGGTTTAACTGTTAAAGGAATCGAATTCCCACCAGCATTAATTTAAAAAAACCACTTACTCAAGATTTTTTAAGGGTTTAACCGTTAAGGACAGTGATTTCACAATATTTTCTTAACTTAATTTATTTTAAGGAAATAATGCAAAATTACAAAAAAATTTAAGGATGTAGGAACACCTAAGTTAAGTTAAGTGTGTGCGAAACAACCCTTATTAATTATATTTATGATAATATATGTTATAAATAATTATATCACAATTATATATAGGATGAACAGTTTGACATAAAACAAAATGGTGAAGGATTGTGAATCTACCTGCATAAAAAGAGTTTAGAAATTCTTTTTTTTTTTTAAATAGTTTTTAAAATTAATAATTAGAATTTTTATATACAAACATTTAACACTATATGTTGATGTATATGTATGTATAAATGTCTAAATTTATTCTTTAACAACTATACACCACAATTGTTCTAACTCTTATTTCACATTTATTTTACATTAATGATAATAAATTAGTTATTTTAAATTTTATTTAATATTTATCTTAAACTTAATTTAATAGTTATTTATACTTATTTGATGGTTATTCTAAATTGAATTTGACAATTATCCTAAACACATGAGGTTAAATGGATTAATAACTTGAATTATAAATAAATTTATTAATTAAGAATAATAATTGGATTAAGATTTAGATTAAGAATAAATTTATTAATTAAGAATAATAATTAAATTATGGGTCATAAGAATAACATAAGTCATGGAGTTAAAAATAACAATTAGTTAAATTTAAAATTAAATTCATTAAGTTAAGAATAATAAATATGTTAAGGTCCAACTTCAAAATAAATTTCCATGTTAAAAATAATAATTGGGTTAAAGATTTAAATGAAAATAAATTCATCAAATTAAAATAATAATTAAATTATGGTCATTAAATAGTAAAGTTCAAATATGAAGTTAATGATAAATTCATTATGCTAAAGATAATAATTGAATTAAAAATTAACTTAAGAATAAATCACTAAGTAATTTAGAGATAAACTCAATAAGTTAAAGAAAATAATTAAGGGATAAATTCATCGGGTTTAAAATAATAGTTAAATTACACATCTAACTTAGTAATAAAAGATTGAAGAGTTTAAAAATAAACTCACATGTGAAGAATAAGAATTACAATAAGATCCAGTTTACAAAATTATGAGTAAATAGTAAACTAAGTAATTAAATAATTAAGCCCCCATGTGTAATAGTAATATATATTAAATTTAATAACTAATTAATGAAGTAGGATTATGTAACTCAACCTTCCTCTATAGGTTATGTACGCTGGACTTGTGTGTGCAAGTGGAGGACGGTAAGTCTTATATATACGTAAATGTGTGTGGATATTATACGCTATAACAAAGACACCACACACACACGTTCTGTACCAGGTTTCAAATCTCTATTTGGTTGCAAGAGAAACACAGTATGTGTGCGTGTGTGCGCGCGCGCGCGTGTGTGAGAAAGAGATGTATGACAACCAGTCCAGTTAGGATCGCATCCACTACCCTGCAGAAGTATGTTGTACATGTCAACCCATATAAAATATTCAGTATATTCCTTTTATCGTGAAAATGACGTGGAATAATTACTAGTTAACAAAGCCCTAAATAGGATTGAGACGAGGCGAATCGTGAAGGATTTATAAGTGGTAGTTCTATTAACAGTATAGTGGCGCTTCCCCAAGTGTTTCTTAATTCTCAAGCTTCTCCAGATTTAGCTTTCCGCTATCTTTTCATTCAAGCTTCGATTCTCCTCCATATCTAGGTCTTTTTCCCTTATTCACAGTTCATAGAAATTCACGATTTCCTCTGTATTTTTCTGCAGAATTAAGACTTAATTCAGTGTTCTTGTGCAGAATTATGAAGATTTAAATCCATATTTCAGATGGGTTCCAGGGTTTCTTTCAGTACTGATTCTGAGAGACGCAGATAGAATTCAAGCTAATTCATGGTAGTTTGAGCGATTTCAGCTGATATAATAGATATGGATGATCCACGTAATCTACTGTCTGAGTTCTTCACGAAGAGTATGAATGTAATACTCGCGGCCAGGGTACCGAATTCCCATCATAAGAAGAAACAATCTACAAGTTTTGGGTTGTTACTCTTCGATCAATATGTGAAGAACAAGTCTCACTGGGCAGTGAGAGACCCTGTGGTGCTAGATGTAATCCTTACACAGCAGCCTGACAAGAAACGCATAGTCCCAAAGCGTTCTCTTATAGAGAGATGGATAATGCAGTGTGTTGATCCGCGAACGAGTAATAATCCTTGGAATACA
>PUQB01001091.1:0-20000 GCA_003024785.1 Selaginella tamariscina
GTTGTAGGACTTTCCTACAGGATTCCGGATACAAGATATGGGTTGCAGGACTTTCCTACAGGATATTCCTACCAGGATTCCGAACACAGGATTCGGTTGCAGGATATTCCTACAGGATATTCCTACAGGATATGCCACAGGATATGCCTAGAGAATAAGGGACATGTGGACTCATCTTAGCCTCTGCATGCATGCAATCACTTTTGCATGCATGCAACCACTTTTAGCACTCATGCCTAGATTAGCTCTTGGAGTTGTGAGCATAAAAGCTCCGACCTAATTGTTGTACAATTAGTTACTATTAACATTACTCTTACTACGATCAATCTCGTCTGTCACGACCCGATACAGGATACAGGATACGCAGGATTCAGTACAGGATACGATACAGGATTGCCTGCAGGATATTCCTACAGGATATACAGGATATAGGATATTCCTATAGGATATGCCAGGATATGCTACAGGATATGCCTAGAGGATAAGGGACACTATTCTTAGCTCATGACTAGATTAGACTCATGACTAGATTAGCTTGGAGTTGTGAGCATAAAAGCTCCGACCTAATTGTTGTACAATCAGTTACTATCAACACCAGTCATTCTACGATTATTCTTGTTCCTTGTTGTCTTGTCTTTTCTTCTTTTGCCTCCTGCTCCTGTCTTGCTCCCGGATCCTTCCTGTCTTGTTCTTGGATCCGTCCTGTTCCTGTTCCTAGTTCCTGTCCTGCTCTCGGTCCTGTTCCTGAGTCAAGCCTTCCTGTTCTCGGAATCCTACTTGCTTCCTGGTTCCTGGATCGTGGCTTGACAGTTTGATAGTAACTGCTTTCATAGCTCTTCGTTTCCAGCTACTTTTTTTTCCTTGATTCTTTTCCTTCGTTTTTCTCCTTTCTTTCTTTCATAAGATCATGGCTGATTTTGAGCACTTTCAACGCGAGCACCAAATGTTGCTTCATGAGCTGGCCACTTTGCGCCAAGTGGTCACCGATCTGCAAGGCTCCACCCATGCGGCACATGCAGCTGCTGATGCATCCTCCAAGGCTGCTGCGCAGGCTCTCTCTCAGGCATCGGTGGTTCCTTCTTCATCGAACTTTTCTCCGGAGCCGAAGATCAGCATGCCAGAGAAGTTCAGTGGCAACCGTGCCGATTTCCAAGGTTTCCTGAATCAGATCCGGCTCTTGATCCGCATGCAACCACGCCGCTACTCGACGGATGCACAAAAGGTTGGCCTTTTGGCATCCTTACTAAGTGGATCTCCACGAGCTTGGGTTGCTCCCTTGCTGGAGCGTGACGACCCATTGATGGAAGACTTTGAAGGTTTCGTGGCTGCCTTTGAAGCCTGTTTTGGAGATCCTGATAAGTACCGTTCTGCATGCACAAAGTTACGGAGGCTCACACAAGGATCCAGACCAGCTTCCGTTTATGCATCCGAATTCCAGCAATTGTGCACGAACATTCCATGGGACGAGACTGCATTGATCGAACATTTCCGTTTTGGGCTGAGGGATGACGTGAAGGACCTTCTCCTTACGTTACCGGATGCTCAAACGTTAGCGGAGATCATGCAACAGGCCGTTCGCTGCGACAACCGTTTGTTCGAGCGCCGTCAGGAAAAATTCCGTCAGCAGTTCCTGCCACAATCCTGTAGCCGTAGCACATGTTCCTACGACACCTTCTGGAGCAGTTCCTATGGAGGTTAACAAATCCAAGCGTGGCCCACTTTCAACTGCTGAGAAGCAACGTCGTCGGGTGAGAACCTATGCTTGTATTGTGGTGCAGCAGGACACAAGGTGGCGGAATGTCCTAATAAAGCCAGAAGTTCAAGACGCGTGAAGCCGAAGCTGAAGTTCAGTCGGAAAACTTCAATGTCCACTTCGTCTAGGAGCCGCGAAGTTGGACGTAGGTGCAGGCTCCATTGGTGCTGCTCATACCATTCCATCACTCAAGTTTCCTGTACACATTCGCCTCAATAATCGAGAGCTCAAGGAGTTTGCCCTGTTAGACACTGGTGCAAATGCATGTTTCATGGATGACACTTTTGCAGCTCAGCATGGCATTCCGGTGGTGAAGTTGAAGCGTGCATTCCTGTAGAGGTGGCCGATGGTCGTTTGATTGCTTCTGGCGCAGTTACCCACGCTACCACACCTCTCTCTTGCATCATGGTGCATTCAACTGTTCGATTTCCTTCAACTTGATCAAGACTCGGTCGACTCCCATCATTTTTGGCATGCCATGGTTCGTTGTTGCAAATCCGCAGATCGACTGGAGGTCTAGGACGCTCACGTTTTCCTCTCCAGCAGCCAGGATCAATCCTGTACCTTCCTGCGTGCAGGATACATCCTTGGTGTCTGAGGCAGTACAAGCTACAGGATTGACCGTGCCTGTTCCTGTACCAGTGTTGAAGACTCCTCCTCGACAGGATTCACCTCATGTCAGTTCCTCAGCACATCCGCAGGTTCTCTCCACTCCTGTAAGTTTGCGGTTCCTGTACAGGGTTCTTCCAATCCTGTATCAGTGTCGAAGGTTCCTCCTCAACAGGATCCACCTCCTGTTGGTTCGTCAGCACACTCACAGGCTTCCTCACTCCTGTGCACCACGGACTTCTGTACAGGATTCTTCCAATCCTGTACACTGTCAACATCCACAGGTTTCTCCCAATCCTGCCTCTTTTGTTACTCTGTTCTGTTCCACCCCCCAAGATCCTTCCTCTTTTTCAGTCACAGCTCCCTCCTGCTCCTCTCCGAGTTCTTACCACTACCATGCATGAACTTACCACTGATCCTGCTCCTTTCCACCTTTTTGCCTTTCAAGTAACTCCTACGTCCTCTTCTACCTTTCCTGTGTCTGACTCTCCTGTTTTTCAATCTCCTTCCTACTCCTTTCCTTTCCTCCTTCTTCTCTACCATCCAAGTACCACGACTTTAAGGACGTTTTTGACAAGCACAAGGCTACAGTTCTTCCTGTTCACAGGTCCTACGACTGTCCTATTGATCTTGCAGAAGGAAAGACCCACCGTTCGGACCGATTTACGCATTGTCACCCACAGAGTTGGAGGTTCTTCGCCAGTACATCGAGGACAACTTGGCATCCGGCTTCATTCGTCACTCAAAGTCCCCTGCAGGAGCGCCAATCTTCTTTGTCAAGAAGAAGGATGGGAGCTTACGTTTGGTTGTGGACTACAGGGGTTTGAATCAAGCTACCATTCGGAATCGGTACCCGTTGCCATTGATCCCGGAACTTCTCGATCGGCTGCGAGGAGCAAAGGTGTTCACGAAGATCGACTTACGAGGGGCCTACAACCTTGTACGGATTCGTCCCGGCGATGAGTGGAAGACTGCCTTTCGTACAAGGTATGGACACTTCGAGTACACGGTGATGCCTTTCGGCCTTACCAATGCCCCAGCCGTGTTCCAACACATGGTGAACGACATCTTTCGTGACTTCTTGGACCAGTTTGTGGTGATCTACCTCGACGACATTTTGATTTTCTCCAAGGACCAGGCGGCACATGACAAGCATGTACGGTTGGTTCTACAGCGGCTTCGTGAGCATGGCTGTATGCGAAGTTGGAGAAGTGTTTTTTCGATAGGGATTCTGTGGAGTTCTTGGGCTACATCGTCTCTCCTGCTGGCGTTTCCATGGACATGCACAAGGTGAAGACCATCGTGGAGTGGGAGAGGCCCAAGTCTGTACGAGATGTACAATGTTTCCTTGGCTTTGCAAACTTCTACAGGCGATTCATACAGGACTTCTCCAAGCGTGTACTTCCACTCACGGAACTCACCAAGCGCACAGAGGTTTTCTCTTGGTCCGACAAGGCGGAACATGCATTCACAACACTCAAGGACACCTTCACGACAGCTCCGATTTTAGCACATCCTGATCCTTCTCGTCCTTTCTTCGTTGAAGCAGATGCCTCGGATTTTGCAGTAGGATCCGTCCTATCGCAAGTTGGAGAGGACAAGTTGCTTCATCCTGTAGCTTTTCACTCTCGTAAGTTCCTGTCGGCGGAGATCAATTACGAGATTCATGACAAGGAACTCAAGGCCATTGTGGATTCGTTTGAGGAGTGGCGGCATTTCCTGGAAGGTGCTGCACATCCTGTACAAGTTCTTACGGATCACAAGAACCTGGAGTACTTTCAAACGGCTCGAGTTCTCAGTCGGCGACAGGCTAGGTGGGCGGAGTTCCTATCACGTTTTGACTTCGTCATCGTCTACAGGCCCGGTTTTCGGAATGGCAAGGCGGACGCATTGTCTAGGCGCTCTTACCTTGCACCAAGCCCGGGCGATCCTGCATTTGACTGTCAAAGGCAAGTGTTGTTGGGTCCTGATCGATTCCGGCTTGCGGCACTGCAGGTTCATCAGGCTCCAGCAAATTCAACTCTCCTACAGGACGTCCGTTCGCAGTTGGCTACAGACGACTTGGCAAAGAATGTGTTCTCACACATTCATCCTGACGTTGCAAGTTCCTCTTCCTCCAGTTCCCGTCCAGACTACAACCTGTTCACCATACAGGATGGACTCCTGTACCGGGAAGGTCTCCTGTACGTTCCTGTTGGTGTTTGCAGGACTCGTGTGGTACAGGATTGTCATGATACCCGGCTACAGGACATTTTGGTGTGGCCAAGACAGTTGAGTTGGTGACTCGCAACTATTGGTGGCCTGGGTTGCGAGGTTTTGTGGAAAGGTTTGTACGGAGTTGTGACACCTGCAACAGGTCGAAGATGCCTCGTCATGCACCTTCTTCTTCTTCGTCCTCTTCCTGTTCCTTCTGCTCCTTGGAGATCCATTTCTATGGATTTCCTCACAGATCTTCCTCCTTCTCGTGGATTCGATGCAGTTCTTGTGGTGGTTGACCGTTTCACCAAGCAGGCTCATTTCCTACCCTGCAACAAGACAGCTACAGGTCAGACAACTGCCGAGTTGGTGATCCGTGAGGTGTTCCGACATCATGGTCTTCCTGAGAGCATTGTTTCCGATCGATGTCCAAGTTTTGGCGAGAGCTTCTTCGGAGTCTACAGGTTAAAGCGGATCTTTCTTCAGGATATCACCCGCAAACTGATGGACAGTCAGAACGCACAATCAGACCTTGGAGCAATATCTTCGTTGCTTCATCAGTTACCAACAGGATAATTGGTTGGACCTTCTTCCTATGGCGGAGTTTGCCTACAACAACTCCATTCACGCATCTACAGGCCAGACACCTTTCTTTGCTCTTACAGGCCACCATCCACGTTTTGACTTTGCTCTCCTGCTTCTCCTTCTTCCGCTCCTGCAGTACAGGATCGTCTTCAGCATCTTCGCAGGTACAGGATGATCTCCAGGTTCATTCAGCAGGCACAGGAACGGTACAAGCATCATGCTGATGCTCACCGTCACCGGCACCTGCATACAAGATTGGTGATCTCGTGTGGCTTCTTCGTCGACACATTCGCACCAACAGGCCTTCTTCTAAGTTGGATTTTCAACGATTGGGCCCTTACAGGATCGTGGCGGAGGTAAATCCTGTAGCTTTCCGACTCGAGTTACCATCCACGGTGAAACTTCATCCTGTGTTTCACACCTCCTTGTTGGAGCCGTATCATCCTTCTTCTCTTCCTGGTCGTGCTTCTTCTCCTCCCCCTCCTGTGGTCATTGCTGGTGAACCTGAGTACGAAGTTGCAGCCATCCTTGATTCTCGTCTTCATCGCCGCCAACTTCAATACTTGGTGGATTGGAAAGGTTATTTGCCTACCGATCGCACTTGGGAACCTGCATCCAACTTACTCCATGCTTCTTCCAAAGTTGCTGCCTTCCATCGGCATTATCCTGCTAAACCAGGTCCTAAGACTCGTGGAACTCGTCCTTAGGGAGGAGGTGCTGTCACGACCCGATACAGGATACAGGATACGGATACAGGATCAGTTACGGATATGGATACAGGATTTCGGCCGCAGGATATTACAGGATATCCACAGGATATTCCTAGGATATCTACAGGATATTCCACAGGATATTCCCGCAGGATTCCTATAGGATATTCCTATAGGATAAGGATGACCAATTTTGGCTAGTGACTAGATTAGGCTCATGACCAGATTAGCTTGGAGTTGTGAGCATAAAAGCTCCGACCTAATTGTTGTACAATCAGTTACAATCAACACCAGTCATTCTACGATTATTCTTGTTCCTTGTTCTTGTCTTGTTCTTGTCTTACTCTTTGCCTCCTGCTCCTGTCTTGCTCCCGGATCCTGTCTTGTTCTTGGATCCGTCCTGTTCCTGTTCCTAGTTCCTGTCCTGCTCTCGGTCCTGTTCCTGAGTCAAGCCTTCATGTTCTCGGAATCCTACTTGCTTCCTGGTTCCTGGATCGTGGCTTGACATCGTCTTGTCTTGTTCTTGTCTTGTATCCTGTCTTGTTCCTGTCTTGTTCATGAATCTTGTCCTACGTTTTCCTGTCTTGCTCCCGGATCCTATCCTGATCCTATCTTGCTCCTAGATTCGTCCTGTTCCTATTTCTAGTTCCTGTCCTGCTCTCGGTCCTGTTCCTGAGTCAAGCCTTCCTGTCCTTGGAATCTGTTCTTTTCCTGGTTCCTGGATCGTGGCTTGACACTTGTCTTGTTCGTGTCTTGCTCCTTACCTCCTGCTCTTGTCTTGCTTCTGGATCCTGTCTTGTTCTTATCTTATCCTGGATCATGTCCTGCACTTTCCTGTCTTGCTCCCGGATCCTATCCTAATCCTATTCTGCTCCTGGATCCGTCCTGTTCCTGTCTTATTCCTAGTTCCTGTCCTGCTCTCGGTTCTGTTCCTGAGTCAAGCCTTCCTGCTCTCGGAATCCTACTCACTTCCTAGTTCCTGGATCGTGGCTTGACACCAACAATAGGCGAATCATGATATGCTCGAAAAAGATGTGGAACATATGTAGAGGGCACATCCAAACGCCATTTGTCTTTTGGATTTGTCCCAATAAAATACAATAAACCATCCTGAAGTTGAAACTGAGCATAATATTGTCGAAACCAAGGTTCAAAAGAAGGATTTGCAAACGCATCTCGTAATTGCCTCGTCCACGGTTCATGTTTTTGAACATCCTATCACTGTTCCAAGAATGGTAAGTCGGCATCGAATACCTGAGGGGCTTGTATCAAACCAAACGCTGCAGCGACTACATGAGCAGGCAAAGTGGAATCAGAAAGGGGTACTCGAGAAAGTGCATCCGCATCCACCATTGTTCGTCCAGGCTTGTGCACCACATTAAAGTTATATACTTGGAGATGTAATGCTCATTTGGCTACATAACCCACTATTTAAACGACTTTATGCCTACTAAATTCTTTTGTTTTAATAAGGAAGTGACAGCAGCATGATCACACTCCAAAAGTGTTTCACTCCCATGTAAGTAGGCATAAAGTCGTTTAAAACCCCAAACAATAGCAAGGCATTTTTTTCAGTAGTGGAATAATTCTGCTAAGTCGGCTCGAGTATTTGACTAATGTAAGCCACTAGGTGTTGAATTCAAGGATCCACAGCATCGGTTTGCATCAACACACCACCAATACCAACATCTGAGCCATCTACTCGTAAAATGAACGGACGAGTAAAATTTGGGTATTGAAGCAATGGTAGAGTTGTCAAAAACTCTTTTAACTCTTGAATAGCTCGCAACTTCATTGGATCCACATGTAAACCTTCTCGAGATATACGTTAACCCAAGTAAGTAGTGTCAGTCGAATCAAACACACACTTTTTAAGTTTCAACTTTAGGCCAACTTCTCGAAATCAATCAAGAACGCGCCGTACATCGCGAATGTGATCTTCTTAAGAAGCAAACCCATGAATGAGCACATCATCAATGAAATCGGTAGTGATATCAGGCATATATGAAAGAAGCTCATCCATCATGCGTTGAAAGGTGGCAGGAGCTGAAGTCAATCCAAAAAGCATGACCAAAAACTCATAAAGACCAAATGGTGTTCGGAAGACCGTTTTTGGAATTCCTCCTCAGCCATAGGAACTTGCCAATATCATGATGCCAAATCCAATTTAGTAAACCATCGACTCTGACCCAAATGATCTAATAGATTGGCAGAGTTTGGAAGTGGATAAACATCTTTGATGGTAACATCGTTAAGAGGTCGGTAATCCACACAAAATGGTAGAGATCTATCAGGCTTGGGAACCAAATGAGGTTTACATGCCCATGGACTCCGTGATGGACGACACACCCGCTTACCGATCATATCTGTAACAGCTGTTTGCATGGTTGATAACTCTTTTGGTGACCTGCGTCGAATCGGACTTTGAAAGGCTTTACATTACTAATGGGTATACAGTGTCGAGTCTTCACACGTGCACCTTAGGACAGATCAAATTTGAACAAACTTGCATACTGCTGCTTAAGTTGTTCGATGTATTGTGCTCAATACTCAGATGACGAATCTGGCAATTGAACCTGTTAAGATGAACACCACCCCAAGACCGGAATTAAAGGAGATGTATGCGTGATACAAATAGCAACAAGCTTCTCTGGACGTAAAGGAACAGACTACAGAGACACAGACTCTAAGCGTAATACAGGAGGAGAGAGTGAAAAATCACACATACCTTTTGATTGCTTCAACCAATCACATCCCAGAATAATGTCAAAGACCTGGGAAGGGACAACCCTAAGAGACCCAGAGGGAAACTTACGATTGTCACCCAAAACTAGTGTAGTCGAAGTGGTGTACTGTGATACTGCATGAGATTGCCCATTACCATTAAAATATTTGCACGTTTTAAGGGTAATGAGCACCGATGCGCTAGAGAAGTAGTTATGAAAGACATATTGGATCTTGTATCCACAAGCATTGTGACTGAAAGATCATTCACCCGTGCAGAAAATGTAAAAACTAGATGATTTGGTGGAACTTGCAAACCTTGATATGCATAACGGAAAAAGCATGAAGGTGAAGTCTCCATCGCACGGGATCCCTCCGTCGCCCGTATGATTACTAGTTTTTTGCAAAAATCCACCTGCAAGAGAGGATTTGTCATCTAGAAGCTTATCATCAGACATAATGGCTGCCACAGGCACACCATCCAAAACATATGGTCGCCAGCCTGGATGTGGTGGACGTCAATCAGGATACACATCGCATGTCCGCCAAGTATGTTCAGGTGCTCAACAGGCCCAACAATGAACTTGATTGGGTCGACCTACATTGTTCCGATTCCTCTTGTTACGAATCCATGGATTTTGACCACCACGGGCAGGAACTGGAGCAAGTGCTGGACGATTTCGTGGAGGTGGGCCCCGAGGTCGACCACGAAGGGCTTGTCTTGCGGGCACATATGCAGCAGCGTCAACCTCCATTGGATTAGCACGCTAAATAGGAGGAGTAGGTAACCCAAGGGGACCACGGCCTTCACTAAGCACCAACTTAAATCGTTGAGCTAGTGCAAAAGCTTCCTCTAATGTGGTAGGACGAAGAGCTCAAATGAATCGAACAAGTTCCGGTTGCATAGTTAGCCATAACATACCGAGCTTAATGGGCTCAGGCATGTTAGGATATGCACGCCGAGCTAAATCCCCGAACCTAATACTGAACCGCATAACAAACTCACCAGGATGTTGTCGTATCGCATGTAGTTGTGTGGAAAGCATCATTTGAATCCTAACTTTGCCAAACGTACATTTGAGGCATTCCGTCAATCAATTATTATTGGCTTGAATCTCTATAGCCAATCCATTATACCACTTGAGTGCAAGGCCTTTCAAACATGTAGGGAATTCTCTGAGCATGGGCCTCATCCCAACCATGATAACGAACAATAATTTGAAAATGATTAAACTAGTGGTATACATCATCTTCACAAAAAGATCGGGTCGAACCCTCGGATTTGTGGCATGTGAAAAAGACGAAGGAGTACTAGAAGCAAGTCCCCCAGCATGAGGCTCAGGCGGGAAAGAGGAGGACGGACCCTCAACAAAGCGCTTCAAAACTTAGTTTGTGCATCAATAGCAATAACAGTAATGCTAAAATCTGTCTCCATATTCATTGTCATAAAAACAAAAAAAAAAAAAAGACGGAAAAAAGGAATACCCAACTTCTCCACTAATGAAAGAGTAGATATATATTCAGAATGTCAGATATTATTCAGCTACAAAACCCTGCTTATATACATATTCAAAATGTCAGATATTATTCAGCTACAAAAACCCTGCTTATATACATGAGACCGGCACACATGTGACACGTGGCACTGACACATGGGGGCCAGATCACCACCCATGTGTCACTACGCATGAGTATATACAATATGTTACATTAATATACAAGTATCTTACACAATTAGAATATAAAAAATTCTCTAAATTAAATTAATGAATTAAATGAATACTTAATTAATAGAAACTAAGTTAAAATAAATTAATAATTGAAATGAATATCCCATTCAATCATTATACAATAAAAATAATAAAGCACAAGGGTCTTTTATGTTACTCTTAAACAATTATATAATACATGAAAGCAAATAATACATTGTTATTTATATGCACACAAAACCACAAATTATTATTCTTCAACTAAAGGCTGAAAGGCATGTTGATGTCGAATAAATTCGCCGAAGTCAGCTGTGGTTCCTGCATTTTTATACAGTCAGTATATGATAAATATACAATGTGCGTGCGTGTGTTTGTGTGTGTGTATAACTCAAGTATTATTTAGTTATAGTATTAATACTCTTATTTCTTTCTACTATTAAGTATCACTTACAAAATTAAATAACCATCAGCAGTAATATACGTTAATCGTATTTCTGTATTAAGTTTATAGACACGCACACGAGAGAGAGAGAGAGAGAGAGAGAGAGAGAGAGATTATGTGTAAGTTTACCTGAGTTAAACCACCACCAACATTTAAGCTTCCCCCGGTTAAAAGCATCCCAATGAGACTCGTAACAGGTCCACCACCTACGCCTCCTGAAGATGTATTAGCATTTCTAAGAGCTTGACGCATTCCATTTAATATACTCCCATATGTCCTATAACCATGCTCAATTGCTTGTATGAAACAGTACGTCATTGCCCCTGTTGATGTTATTTTGGATAGTGCCTGCGATTAAAGATTAATTAATTAACATTATGCACACGCACACGTCTCACAAAAGCTAAATATTGTATATTAGGGCTTGTTAGTAGAGTTTTACCGAAGTATCAGCAGAAGTTTGATTGTCATCGCAACGCTAAAACGAGTAGCAATCTCCACTGCTTGTTCCTTTCCACGCACCGTTACGTGGACGGTGATCCTCCCAAGCAAATTGTCCATAGCTGCAGACCACATAGCAAGCAAAGTCAACGCATATATATGCAAAACCTGTATGTCTACACTAAAATTCATTAACATTGATATAAACGCATGTATTGAATAATAGTGAACTGCGTAACTTATAAGAAACTGAACATTATTAGTTAGTTAGACATTTATTAACGAATAAAATATTAGTAACTAATTATTACTAAATAACGTACCTGTTAAACCTGCATAGATACGGAAGGTCCAAAGCATCCCACTGTGACAAGCGTCAATAATACAGTGCAGTTTAACACCCTGTGTTAACGGTCTAACAAGCGTAGCATTAAGCTCATTGTCCACAAGCATCCCCTGTGTTTCGAAATCTAACGGGCACAAGGTCTCATCGTAGCCGTCCACTTCTTCTCCTGTGTAGTCACGCTGCTGTGATCCATGGCCAGAATAATGAAACACTAGTGAATCCCCTGCTTTGCATCCTTGTACAAGCCAGAACAGTGCCATTCTCATGTTTTGCTTTGTAGTAGTCTTAAGGGATCCCTCTCTTCCTCTGTTAAAGTTTAAGTTTAAACACTAGAAGCTTGTGTGTGTGCCACATAATATATGTATATATGAAAATCTTATGCAAGTACTTTATACACCTTAAACTTCTATATATTTCTCTATCTAAACCTCTATTTATATCTCTACCCAACACTTTTACGCTAAGGTGCTCGATTACAAAACAAAATCAACTTCTCTCTCTCTCTCTACACACCTAAATACATGACGTACCTGTTAGCATTAGAATGGATGCCTCCGGGAACTGGAACTTGTTGGTGAGCATATACTTCATACACTTTGCATCGTTTAGGGTACCCTTAAGCTGGTATCGGGAGTACCTATACGTGATCCCAACAATAACAGCTTTCTTGAACCATGAAAACTTGGAGGTGCTGGTGAGTACTGCGCTGGGTTAGGTGGAGGATGTGAAGCACCATTTGTATAGGGTGGAGGATAGCCAGAGTGTGCAGCCCGTGGCTCGGCAATGTGTGTTAATGCGTGACAGAGTGCACATCTGATTGATTTTGCTCCTGGTGGAAGCTGGAGAGGTGTTCTACAGTTGCTACAGTTTACCAACATGTATGATGCCATTTAATATTACTGTAAAAGAAAACCATATCATAACTATAGTACAAATATATACAGTATATTTATGTGCCTACCGATAATATAATAAAAATATTTGCAGAAATACTGGAATGAAAACACACGCACATACATGATATGCATGAATGTATATAGAATACGAAGTATATTTTTTTATTGTAACAGATACTGGAAACCAACACCACACACACACACAAATACTGGAAAGAAAACAAACACACATACATGATATACATGAATGTATAAATACGAAGTAAATATATTTTATTTGTAACAGATACTGGAACCCAACACACACTATGATGCCATTTAAGATCTATCTATATGAAGTCATAATACACATGTTTATGTTATATGATCAATTATATACAATATATGCGCAGTATATTTACTATGTGATCATATGCTCTAATGAGCCAAATGCATACATACATACATATACACACACATACGCACACAGACACAAACACATTAAATTTGGGAACTCAACTCGAATTGAAGAGAAATACAGTAATTACCTCAGATTCGAGCTACATATTCATCTCCAGGAGCCGCCCTTTTCCGATCCAGAAGATTTCCCTTCTCTTCGTCTTTAACCTAAACGCGGACAATAGAAACATCGAGGAATTGCAAAGGCTACTTGCTAGGGGAAGCCTTTGAATCCCGCCGTCGGATCTAAAACAGAGGATTTAGGGTTCCATAGCTACCTTGACCTTATCTAAGTATATTTTAGAATTATGCCTAGTGTTATACTATAGTTTACGTAGCCTTTAAATAAATATCATTGCTAAATTATGTATATAGGCTTTAGAATAAATATAAAGTTACATCTTTTTAAAGTATCTCGAATATTCTATAATATATGTGACAGTTTAAAGTGGCTGCTTACATGGCTGAGTGACTTGGGTACCATACTTTACTTTAAGTGGGTATATCTTAAATTAATATATACTTAAAGTAACCTTAAGTAGGAGCTAACATGATTAATTAGTAGTTAAAAAATGAATTTATTTATTTAGTGTACTTCTTTTAATTCAAGTTATATAATTGAGATCTAATTTTAATTAAATATATGTTTGAATGTGATCCACTTAAGTACATTATAACTTAAGTTTGTAAATGTTTAATAATCTCATCTTAAGCTAATATTTAATTTTAAGATAAGGTGGATTAAAACATCTTGAGAGTCTCTTGTCTTTGTGTATATATTTACTTATTTTTTAAATTTAAGTTAAGTAAACGAGACTGTTTACTCGAATAGAGTACGTGTGTGTGTGTACGTGTGTGAGAGCGTGAGAGAGCCTATGTGTGTGCGTGTATTTTCCTGTTTTTGACTAGCTGAGTGTTGTAAGGTTGCTGTTGTTCATAACTTAATATCGTATGTAACACGATGAGCTCCATATACCAAATTTCTACGAAACAACCTAATATGCACATGTGTATTCTGTGTGTGCGTGTGCGTGTGCGTGTGTTGACTAGCTGAGCGTTGCCAAGTTGATGTAGAATTTGAAAGGTTTCTGTTCATAATTTAGTAATCTTGATTGATTAATATTAAACCATAGGTTGTTTATTCATGGTCTTTATTATGATTTTTATTTTAATTCATTTACTCTTGTACAGTGTTGTTGACGCTGAGGTTTTGTCCGGTTGATGGGGTTACTTCAAAATTGTTATGTTCATAACAATTGAAATATACCAACCCTAATTACTAGTCTTGTTACCGTACTGCAGTCAAGTTTGAACTTAAGACAAATTAATTAACATGTATTTTCTACACTATACATAGAAAAACTATGCAATTAAGCCTCCTAATTTGCCGGAATCCACGAAGAACACGTGTAAACATCTTCCTGGTCAAACAGGGGCTGTGTTGGCCGGGTCAGAACGCCACTAGGACTAGGACTATATATTGTTGCGAGCATGGATTTCATATACTCAATTGAAAGGATCCACACATCCTCTGTGCATAAGAAAATGGCAATCCCAAGGCTACAGCTCTTCTCCTTGCTAGTATTCTCGCTTGTAGCACTTCAATTTCAAGTGGGATTCTCAAGATTAACACCAGCTCCGCAATCTAATCCACTCCTGGACACACTCTCGTCTCTAAAGAGCAGATTTCTCTCGTTTAATCGGTCAGACACACTCAAGACAAAGTTCGTTGCTCCATCCGGGCCAAACCCAGGAGGAAACAGCAAAACAGACAGCATAGGCAGCAAGTTAGTGGTGAATCCGTTCAGGAACCGAATGGTAGCTCCATCGGGTCCGAATCCAGGCGGAAACAGTAAGACGGACAGCATCAATGACAGACTCGTAGCCGGGAAAGCATTTGTGCAAAATGCCAAAGCAATCAATCTCGGAAACAAAATGCCCAAGTCCGACACTCCCAATCCAGGTCCGAGCAAGGATCACAACTCGATATCCAACAAAGCAGTAACTGTTCTGAACACTAAGCTGCCCAAGAACACCCCGACTCCGGGGTCCGGCTCGAATCCGGGTCATAACTCGGTCTCCCGGGTCTCGGTCAGTCCGACAAAGGTTGCGTGTACGAACGAGGGGAAAGGTACAGTCTTCGCGGCTGCAACTGACATGTTCATCCACAATTGAGTATATAACATATATACTGTACAGGAGAGATACTCTTTATATTCTTTTTACCAATTTTGTATTTTGTCAAATGAGACAAAAAATTTACATTTTTTCAAGATGCCTTTCTTTCTAAATTTGTATATAATGTCTAAGAAAAATTAATATAAAACCATTATTCCAATAGTGCTTTTTGACCTTTATAATAAATTTTCTTATATATAATTAACACATAATATTTTGACAACATGCTTCCCTTCTACAGTACACATACACTATAAGATTGTCACAGAAAGAAAGCAAGGAATCCTGCAAAGCTGATATGCTTTCCTATTTTTGAACTCTTCAATTCAAACTCCCCATTTAACACAAGCATTTATATACACACACCAAACTCTACAACCTTTGTTTTTCCTTTCCAGAGCATGCTTGAAAGAGAAAGAACTAACTAAAATGCAACTAGATCCTTGTTAATTTGCTACTGCTCCAGGAACTGGCTTGGCATGTTGAATGGGAGGGGGAAGCCCATTGGGAGTAGAAGAAGTGCTGTAGCATGAGTGGGGGAGGTGTTGCTGTCAATCCCATCTGAAACAAGTAGTACTGCAGGAGAGTGAATGGAATTGTGGAAGCCCACATCAGGAAGAACAAAGGGGGTGGCACAAGCAGAGGCAGAGGCAGAGGCAAGCACCACGACGATGCTATGAACAAATGAAGAACAAACGGAGGTATCCACATGGTGAGCAAGAATTACACACTTCTATTAAATAATTTGAGGGATGGGATGGAGATTTAAAGAAGAAAGAGTAATGACAAACAACCTGGTACACAGAGAGTTAACTGTGCTTAATTGCATGCTAAGCAACACGTGTCATGCTCATGCGTGTGTACACAATATGCATATGCCGTGGGTGTACATAAAATATGTATATATATTCCTCCAGAACAGAGGGAGATACAGAGGAGCAGGACAAAACTAAGGGGAAAAAAAGGGCTGCATAAGCGAACAAAAGGGCTCCTTAATGGAACAAGCATCAAAGATATGGTCTGGCATGCACTGCATTTGTACAGTTAGCCCATTTGTCTTGGGAAATTAAGGGCCCGACAATTCATGCACCTACATTGTTTATTAAAACTGTCTTTGCTTCACATATACAAGTGTGTGTGTGTGTGTGTGTGTGTGTTGAGAGAGAGAGAGACAGTTCTGTGTATACCACATATACACGCACACGCATTATGAGGGGAAACAATGAGAGTATAGAAGTAAATAAATACATATGGGAAGCTGTTGATGAGCTTCCAATGGGATTGTAAGTAAATATGTACAAGTTTTTGAAGGGGTAAATTTCTGTTTTTACCTGGGACGAATACCTCTGGGACCTCGTTTGGAGCCTCTTTTACCAATTGGTAAAAAACCATAGTCTATGTCTTCCGCTTCATCCAGTAGTGTAAGTTTTCTACTTCCTTGAAATGTACCCCCTTGTTTCCCAACATAGTTAAGCCAGTTCATTCCCATAGCATCCTTGTCGGGAATATAACCTGTACATATATACATAATTAACTAATAATCATAGCTATTATTTAGTGATGTTTTTTTATATACTGTATTAAAAATGTACCTATTTTGGATGACCAGGTATTGTCTTCTTGGAATGTGGAGCTGAACTTGCCGGATTTACTTGCCATTGCGGCCGTCACGTTTGAAGCATCCTGTCCTTCTTTCTCGTATATTTTCTTTTGTATGACTTTGACTTTTAAGTTTTCGTCCCTTGTTCGAATCTACATGCACTTGGTTATACACACACATATGCATATTTTGTGTATACGTGGTGTGTGTGTGTGTGTGTGTGAGAGAGAGAGAGAGAGAGAGAGAGAGAGAGAGAGATTTTACCTCGACTACCGCTTGTTTTCCTTGAAGAAGACTGTCTACACTTTTATCTGACTGCAGTCACGAACTCAACACATTGAACTATACATACAAGTGTGTGTGTGTATGCTAGCGTGACATCAACCAGTAGTACGGTAAGTTATAGATCACAGAGAAGTTTCACACATACGCATGCACAAGCACACACATAGAGTACCTGGTGGGCTATCCAGTGGCTCCTTTCTCGCATTTCAATGAGAATCGGAAATGTAGGTGGAGCTTTTCTTTCTAGCACGGTCTTCTGTGTACCTCTTGCTCGTGCTTCATCATCCCCAAGAGTTACTGTTTGTATCCCACCAACCTGAGACAACAAAAGGAACAGGAAGAAAGTAACACAGCCGCATATGAGTGCGTGCGTGCGTACCAAGTCGGAGAGCGTGGGATTCTTGATAATATTCTCCAGCATCTTGTCCATGTGCTGTAAGCAACAAGCCATAACACCTCTTTCCGCAATAGTCCTACAAGCAAGGGTCTCTGCTTCAGTTCCAATCTCGTCCACAATCACTACTTGTGGCATGTGATTCTCCACCGCTTCCACCATCACTTTGTGTTGCATTGACGGGTCAGGAACCTGTATACATATGCATGCACATACATATATGTGTATGTGTGTGTGTGTGTATACACACGGACCTGCATTCTTCGTGCTCCACCGATAGCTGGATGAGGTACATCACCATCACCACCGATTTCATTGCTAGTGTCCACCACCACCTGATATACATAATATATGATTGATTGAACTCAGAGTTTTTAGACTCAGTGAATATATGCACCACTCTCTTGTGTAAGTCATCCGCAAGTACTCTTGCAATCTCCCGAATTACTGTTGTCTTTCCAACTCCTGGTCTGCACTTTAATGTATAAAAACTCTCTCTCTCTCTCTCACACACACACACATGCACACACCTTCCAAGGAATAGAATGCTGTTTCCACAGTCGAGAAGATCACGAACCATGTCAACATGGCCAGTAACAGCTCTTCCAACACGACAAGTCAAGCCCACAATAGCACCTTTACGATTCCTGATGGAAGATATTCTGTGCAAGGTACCCTCTATACCTGCACGGTTATCACCCCCAAATTCTCCTACAGATGCTTCCGCTATCAGTAGATCATCCCTCGTAATCTATGCTAGATATTGTTAGAAGTTATACACACACGTACGTGTGTATGTACGTGTACATATACGTATGTCAGCAGTTTACATACTTCTTCATCTCGTAAGAACTCGCCTCCACGATGTCTAAGAAATCGAGCCTCAGGACGCCTTCCGAGATCCAAAACAACCTGCTCACAGAGTTTCATCATATATATCTTATCTTCTTAATATGGTCGTAGTTCTTGCTTGTTATGCATCTTTAAAACCTCAGTTCTCTGTGAGGCTCCAAGCAATATTGTGTGTGTGTGTGTGTGCTGTGTGTGTGTGTGTGAGAGAGAGAGAGAGAGAGAGAGAGATCATGTATCTTTACGCCCATACAATATACATGAACACACACACACGCACACACACACATCTAACCTCTAAAAGTTCCTCGCGTTTAGGATGTTTAAGCAACTTGTGACGAATATCTTCAGGAAGAACCTATATATATATAATGATGGATTAAGTTACTTAAT
Source organism: Selaginella tamariscina (assembly GCA_003024785.1). Lineage (NCBI taxonomy): Eukaryota > Viridiplantae > Streptophyta > Lycopodiopsida > Selaginellales > Selaginellaceae > Selaginella > Selaginella tamariscina. The sequence goes on from PUQB01001091.1 coordinate 18,549, forward strand.
ACAAGTTTAACTAAGTTTACCTCAAGCAGAAGATCTAGATCATCTTGTACAATGATCGCACCGTCCTCCATCACCATTTGGTGGAGCTCTGCATCCGCTAAACAATTTCTTGCACTTAAAACTCGCCTTGTATGAATACATTTGGATGCGTGTCTTATTGGGTTTCGCAGTAGCAAATCCTTGCTGGAGCGGATGAACACCTTCGATCTCTGTGCAGGAATTAATGAAGATTGGATCAAACCTGAAGGGCAGCAAGCTCCCGGCATTTTGCCCTTATTACCCTTTCACCCTTTCCCACTAGATAAATACACAGTCAAAGGGCAAATTAAGGGTATATTAAAATATTATTAAGAAGGGCTTTTCCCAAGTCTCTGGAAAACAGCGCCACGTGTCGAGATACCGGACATGTCAGTAGAGGATTCTTTGATCCCTTATTGTGGTGGATATTGCTCTGTTTTAGGGTTTTGGCTAATATTGCGATTAATAAGGGTTTTTAAAACTAGATTAGGGTTCTTGGAGGACAGATTCTCTAGATGCGCCTCCGGGAATTCGGGAGCGCACCGGATTGGAGAAGCTGCTCCAATCTCCAATGTTTAAATGCATTCAACAGCTACTGATTGGTAAACTTAATTACTACCATGTTGAGTATCTCGATTCAGTGTTTAACCTGGGAGAATCTAGTGCTATGTACACTGAACGGTGTAATTTCACTACTAGCTTTCACACAGGCAAGTGTATATGTATGTGTCTGCGTATATACATATACACACATACACATATATATGAGAAAAGTTGCGTATAAGTAGGAGCTCATTTAGTTTCTGTCAGCTGCTAAGATTATACCTGTACACACTGCCGCTTCGCTGGACTCGACAAAAGGTACTACTGTATCCGTCTATTTTTTTCTCTCTTGAAACGTGTCGTATACATGAACCACTATGCTTACCTTGTCATTTAACAGGTGTTTCATTGCTTAATTGGATTAGCAACATTTGGTAAGTATAGTTAAGTTACACACGCGTATATATTTAATATCTTATGTGTATGTGTGATGCACATGAATTAAGATTTTGATAAACAGGTTACTGTGTTTATTTCGGGCTAAATGCTGTAGCAACTTGTAAACGATGGCGTTGTTGGGAGCAGGTTTATGGATTTATTGTTATGGCTATCCCTCAAATGCTTTTCCTTGCTACTTTTTTACTTCTGCTGTCTTTCTGGTAATCTCTCTCTCCACACACACACACGCACTATATGTATATATATTTTAACATCGCATATATAAACGCATAAATACACAGCGTGATTATGCATACTGTATTAGTAATATTCCAATAAAATTAATGAGTCTATAAAAACTATATGTTTTTATAAAACTAATAATTATATTAATAAATATTAATATAATGTTTTTTAGGGTTGATCTCTGCCACCAAGCTAGTGACAAAGAAG
>PUQB01001091.1:25000-50380 GCA_003024785.1 Selaginella tamariscina
AATATGTATATACACATATATCTTTCAGAAAGAATATGGATGATATAGCTTTTATACACATATACCCAGACATAAGATATGAACATATACATAAGCATGCATGTATATAATACATGGTAATATATTGTATCAAAAATTCATGTACGGTGTATTAAGAATTCATTGCAATTAATTCAATTTTAATTTAACTTTTATATATTATTTTTGAGAGAAGGGAAAATAAATAACCTTAATAACCTTCAAATTTTATATGGCCTTGAGTCAAGTATTGTGATATAAAATAATAATTAAATATGGTCTAAATAAATATCCCATAAATTAAATAAATTTTAATGAATAATTAATTTATTTTTAAATATTATTTAGACAATTAATGGATAAAGTAGAAAATTAATCACATTTTTTATTTAAATTACATTAATGATTTAAATGAGTTATATGAATTAAATGAGTATCACATGCATTAAATGAATTTAAATGAATATCCCATTTAAATTATAAATAGCATATACAATTTAAATTCATGCGATACATGTATATTTGTGTATATGTACATGTACGAAGAGATATAATATGTATATATTCTGTTTAGTATTTGCATACATACATACATTATGTTATGAGTGTGTAACTTATATAATTAAACACACACACTAGGTGTGTGTAGCACGGAATAAAGCCCTGTAGACGTACACGTGCATTCTGACCTATGTCGGTTCAATCCGTTTTTTTATGTTGGAGGGACCTGCACAAGATTAGTGGAAGGCACACGGATGAGATTCCAAAGCCCACCAGAATCTTCCACAGGGATTGGTATGGATCCATGTAGCTATAAATCTCTCCTCTTGAATATCCCCTTAGAAATTGAATCTTCATATATAGATACTTAGCAAAAAACAAAAAACAATGGATAATGAAATATCCAATTTCTATTGTGGAGGTGCTATGGGATACTACGAAAAGCCATCTCTTTCCAGCTTGGAGACAGCCGAGGAGCTCTTTCAGGAGCTCCTCGAAACGCGTCGGATGCCGTCCGAAGAGACCGGCATGAAATGGGCCGAGATGGGGTTCATACTCAAGAAAGTGTCTGACAATGGCACCGAGTTCGCTGTGATATCGGAATCCGCTAACACCAAGGGGTCCGGCAACGGTTTCTATGTAGTAAAGCTTGCAGAGAGCCCCAGCATTGTTCTGCAGGCAATGCATACACCCTCCGACCTCCACGTACACCGAGTGGCGTTCCGGCTTCTCATGGAGAGCAACGCATTTGTTGCTTGCGCGTGGAACACCGTGCACCGAAGGAAGGTCGATATGGGTAAGGAGCCCATGTCGTACTTCAACGCGTTCACAGCAGCCGTCTCTAGAAGCTTTAGCCGGCCTCGGATCGTCCAGCTTCACGCATTTGACGCGAACCTACACAAGATCAACGGCGATCTCATTCTAAGCTCGTCTAGAACGTGGGAGTCCGACAATGATCACTACAGAGCTCTGGTGTCTAACATGAGAGCGGAGCTCAAGCCCTTTGTCGTTCTGCATTTCCCCAAGGATGTCAAGGTTTTGGGAGGGACGCTTAATGTGAATGCCAAGGTGTTCTATGATAACAATCCCCAAGGCAAGTTCTACCATGTCGAAATGAGCTTGCCCCTCCGCCTGGATCTGAAGGACCGGCAAGAGATAAGAAAGAGGTTCACCCGGTGTTTCTTATGATGCACCCCTGGTTTAACTAACTCACAACTGTTTCTTATGTATGTGTGTAATGAATATGTACTGGACTGATGTGTCAATTCCACTCTGTCAAAGATATATGCTTAAACACTAATTACACTTAATTAGCACTGATCTGCCACCCATTCAACAGGAAACGTCTGGGGACCAAATCCAGCAAGTGTAGTCCACTTGACAGGAACCCAGAACTCAAGAGTCCTTATCATTACACTCCATTGTCTCCAGACAGACTCCTCGTCTTTAACACCCCACTTATTCTCCTCCGTCTTCTCCAAAACTGCAAGCCTCACTTGTTGCGTCCGTACTTTGATATCCCGTACAACTGCGTGAGAATATTCTCCCCCTTTGCCACTCCCACGTACTATTACCACGTCACCTTTGAGTGGCCACGGTGGAATACATGGTTGGTTCCTGGCCTTGAGGATTGTCCGTGTTTGCCCTGCTACAGGCCCGTTTTAAGGCCCCAAGCAGTAAAACTCAACTCATTTCCTGAAATACACAGTCACAAGTAAATCTCTCCCTCTCTCCCTCCCTCTCTCTCTCGTTTTACCTGTACCAATTGGTTGTACACCAGCGAAGGGATGAAAAGAAGCATCTTGGTCTTGAGTAAGAGCTTCGGCAAGAGCAGCAAGCTTGTCCTTAAGCGTGGATCCACTGTCAGAAGGTTGAAGAGGTAACCTGCTCAACTGAGGGATCTTAGGTTCAACCACGCCTTCAAGCATCTGAACAATCGTGCTCATTTTGGGGCGCTGCACGGGGTCCTCCTGTATGCAGCAAAGCGCAGTCCTTATGGAACGTTTGGCATCATCTCCGTAGAAGTAATCGATTTCTTCGTGGAGTCTATCATCCACAAGCTCCAGTGGCCTTCCTTCTTCAACCATTCTCACGGCCCATGCTGGCAAATACCACTGTTCGGAGCCTTTGGTTAGATCGATTGTTTCGCGGCCACATATAAGCTCCAGTAACACCATTCCAAAGCTGTATACATCTGCTTTTGTTGTAACTGATGCTTGGTGCATCCATTCTGGAGCAAGGTAACCCGGTGTTCCCCTCATGTTGGTTATCACTTTGCTCTTGTCTCTGTCTAGAAGCTTGGACAGCCCAAAATCAGCTACCTGCATAAGAAAAAACCACTTATAAGTATCCCACGCATACGCACACACACCTTTGCAGCGAAGTTTCCATCTAAAAGAATGTTTTCGGGCTTGACATCGAGGTGCAGTATCTGTTGGTTACATTCCTCGTGAAGGTAAGCTAGTCCTTTTGCAGTCCCCACAGCAATGTTGAAGCGTTTTAGCCCAGTCAAGAACACCTTCTTTTCCTACATACACACATACATGTCGTCCTACATACACATTGTTTGTGCGTGCGTGATACCTCTAGGTGAAAAAAGCCACCTGTCGAGAGAACCATTTGGCATGAAATCGTAAACAAGAACACGGTGCTTCTTTTCAGCACAGTATCCACGTAGCTGTAAGATGTTCATATGTCGAATGCTTGCCATAGTTGTCATCTCAGCCTTGAATTCCTTTTCCCCTTGTGTCGAAGTTTGTTCCAACACTTTGACTGCAACTTTTGTTCCATCCTTAAGACAGCCTTCACAAACAGATATAATTATATATATAAGTTAATCAAATATATTAAACACCTTCGTAAACACCTCCAAATCCTCCATCTCCAAGCTGTTTATTGAAGTTATTTGTTACTTTCGTAAACTGCTGTATGAGAATTTTTGGAATGGCTGTCGGCAGATATAGCCCTTCTCTTGTGGTTTACTTGTTGGCTTGTTTTCTGCACATATCACTGCTAAAACCGCAAAAGCCGCAGAACCAAATATTGTAGACAATGCCACAGCTGCTTTATACTGCATAGTTATAAACTGTTATTCTCTCTCTCTCTCTCTCACGCACACACACACGTTACCCTAAGGGCGTAAGCTGGTGATTTTGTGCGGGAAGAAACGCTAGGCATGAGTGATCTCCGAGATCCAAGAATATGTCCTTGACTGTGAACCTTCATACGATGGCCAAGGTGAACAACTGCGAACTTAATGAAACTTAATAGAGATTTTACCGATCTTTGGCTGCTTTTATCCATGTTAGACAGTAAATCACGGACTTGTTTTGCTGCTATGGTGGCTGGGCATCGACAGTGTGATGGATTGCTACATATGCTGCATGTTCTTTCATTCTCTAGGATCTCGCAGCTCTGTCTTCTTAAAAGCTTGGACCTGCAGAAGAAACTAGACAGTACACACACGCACGCACGCACACATACGTTAAAGAGTCGCTTCCTGAGCACTCAACATCAATATGGATGAGACCACTGTCACTGAGTAACAAAGCCAGCGCAGTATGCCCACTTAAAACTCTAATAGGATCGTGGCTTCCAGGAACACATTCACAAGCCTCCCCACTGTGGACGAGCTTAAGTCCATCTTTTGTGCATTGTGCATGAGTAGAACTACCACAGCTGGTTGAAGTCCTAAAGATTCAAACTTGTGACACCGCGCGCAAAAAATAAAAACTACAAATCATTTTATACGCAATATTCTGTTCACATGAATACTTGTCTTTATGTAAGTACACGAGTGTCCATACCTGTTACTGCAGACTGTCCATGTCCAGACTTGTGAAGCACCATGGTAAAGAATCAAACCGGTTGGTTCCATTGAGAGCTTGTAAGGACCATTAACCTGCACAACTCATTAATGCTCCTAGGAAAGTGACATTGGATCTTGGTGTGTATACACACGCACGCACGCACACATACCAGCTCCATTCCGGAAGCTAGAACTTGTCCAGGCAGGAGTACATCCACAGGATTCTTAAAACTCTCCCATGAAACACGTTTCTCTTTATCAAACAACACCAAATTGCCATCCTGTCTGAGCTGAAGACCATGAACAGAACCATGACTGCTCTGTATAGACGCCCACAATCGTCTACCAGAATCCGACAAGACAAGTCCCTGTCCGGTGAGCTCCAGCTTGGCATTCTCTCCAAACAGTATAGGCACTTGTTTAAAGTCGCTTGCGCACCACACTCTCCGTCTATGGCGTGCACTTCTGTGTGGATATAAGTATACAGCAAGCACGAAGGCACCCGGACGGGAGGTAGTGAAGAAACCCAATGCAAATCTGTTAAAAAATCGAGCTCAGAACGTGCTCAGTGGAATTGCAGAACGTTTTTTACCTTACTTCAGGTGGGTGCAGTATGAATCTCGCACCCAGCCCGGATTTCTTCTTGAGCGCATAGATTTCCCCGTTGTTTTCCCATGTTCGCTCTCCTAGAACACCAACAGCGCTCGAGGCGGTATCCATACTTGACACTGAGTGGGGATGCTTATAAGGAGCAAAGATAAGAAGAATACACCCATGGACTTTAGGTACATATCTAATAGAATGTATGTCTTTCTTCTACTGCAGGTGACATGGTGCATGTGCCAGGTAGCTAGAAAAGTTTATGTTACTACAAAGACATTATTGTTTAGATGAAACATCATCCTCACTAGTACTAGCACCATCCGATCCATGTAAAATTTGTCACTTCAATATCTCAAAGCTTCCCAAAATAGATTCAACCACAAGCTTAAAGCTTTTATTTTATTTATTTAAAAAGAGATTTTCTGCATTTTCATTTCACTTCATGTAAGTGTAAATAGATAAACGTCAGAAGAATTCCGTATTATATATATAATACAAAAGATTGTTGCTGTAGGCTGGACGAGCTATATACGATGAAACCCAATCTATAGCCACATGTTGTCCTTAGTCCTTATATGTTTGTTAGGGTTTAATTACGAACTCCTACCCTCTAGACAAGGTGTACAGACACACACGTATGCGTCGTTTTCCTAGTAATTGTATTTTACTACGGGATAGATGAGCAATGTTCTAGACTTGTTACTATATTGAATGAGTCATTTTCCTAGTGATGATAATTTACCGCGGGATAGTTGTCACTCTCAAGCCGTTTGTTTGTAGTGAGACGGGGTCCGACTCTCTCCGCCAATAAGACTGGAGGCGCTTCTTACAACATTTCTGCTGCTCAGAGTCCTTTTTGTCTTGTTTCTCAGTGATTTTCTTTGTGAAACAGCTAGCAGAAGAGTAAGAAAAGAGAATGTATTACCCAGCATAGGTATAATCGACAGACCTCGATATATATATATATTATATAATATGCACCATATCTTATCTGTCCAGGATTTCACCAGGGGTTTGTATCACCCATTACAAATATACTGTATATGTACTGTAACAGGTCCTAGCTAGCTTCTTTGACATGGACCAACTTGGGTCATCCAACTATCACAGAGCCCTCAGAATTGAAAGTTTATACAAGTTACAATCGGACTGCAGTTTTTGAGAAAACTGTCAATACATTCATACCACTGCCTAGATGCTTGTTTAAGTCCTTTATACCCTTTAAAATTCACATCTAACTAACTAGGTTAACTACTTAGATTCCATCTAGATCGTGCCTATTAATGATGAAGATGTTATGTAAAATAAAAAGAAAGAAAGTATTTCCTTTATAAATTTTCATGTTTAAATATTTTTATTATCCAATGGCTTGTTCAATTGCAACAAAGATGATAAAGGTAAACAAATGTTTTCAAACGTTGTCACAATGCAAGAACTCTAGAACCCACAACATTGTTTTATTTGCAGTCCTTGGAAACATCTCTTTGGAAACATCTCCATGCTGGTATACAATCCCTTCTGCAGTCATAATCCCACCGGATCTCTCTTTCAGTCGTGCTCCCCATTGGAAAATAAACAAGCCCAGTCAACCTCTTTAGTGCTTCTACAGCATCAGATTTCTACAACATCTGGATCGTTCTCCCCTTCAGATATTTCTCTTTGTCCTCTGTCCCCATGTTCTCCTTATACCCAAATCTACTGCAGTTTAATGAGTTTGCGTGATATACTGCTTGTTCTTGCACCATATAGTTGAAACGTTTGTTTATTTCCTTCTTTCGCCATGTTGCGTACTTTGATTTGAATGCATTATCCCAAAAGAATACCGAAACCAATGGATTCAAGCTCAAGTACCTTAAGATATGTTTTCTAATATCAATCTCGCCAGGGGATCCTTAAGATTAGGCATTCGTCATCCTCAAATGTTTGTTTCTTAGAATTTTCATAACTTGAGCTAGCGATGTACTATTGTCCCAATGTATGTTCACCTGGACACTGCTGACTAATTGTTTAGGTATAACTGATTCATTTTGAAGAGAGACATTGGTTAACTGATTAAATAGGAACATTATAACTAAAATGAGAATTTATAGTTTCATTTTTTAATAATTATTAAATTTAATTATTAGTAATTTTAATTATTTAATTAATATTTTTAATATAAAAAATTAATTTTTAGAATAAAATATGTTTATAAAAAGATAATTTTTAAAATGTATATTTAAAATATTAATAATTAATATATAAATATTAATTAATTAATTTTTTTTTTAATATTCTCATTTTCATATATCATTCTCGTTTTAATTATAACATTCATACAAGTGACTGTTCATTTCAGACCATTCATTTTATGCATGAAAAAAAACATGATCTCAAACCATGGGATTACGACTGCAGAAGGGATCGTATCATGTGATCTCAAGCCATCGTTTTATGGGGTTATAAATGAATCATCATAATCCGGTCCTAATTAACATTCTTTATTGCTTTAAAAATGAAATAATTATTTTTATGATATGAATTAATACACACAAGACATTGACAGGGAAACAATATACACGTACTAATATATATGCACATATCACGATTGTATATACTCTATATAAATACTGCTTTATATGTTCTAAGTAATAAATACATTTTTAATATAATACTGTATAACATCACTTACACAAAGCGATCGTAGATACAATCATAATATATGTTTTGATTATAAAATACTATAATATTACATATATGTTTATATTCACATATATATATGTGTTACTTAACAATGTTACTATATATATAAACGCTACAGTAATTACACGGAACCACATTAGTGTTTAATAATTAATATTAATGGTGTATTTATATTATATATATATATATATATATATATATTAAAGTTTGTTTGATATTATAGCAACTTCCTTCATTATTTGGAAAGATTTTCTGCCATGAAATGGAATCAAGTGATACGTTTGACCTAAATCCCTTGTTGGATAAACTCTTTTATGGTACATTTCTCTCTCTCTCACTCACACATGGATATTCTTTCACAAGTGCGTGAGCAATGTGTTTGCGTGTGTGTTATATTCATATAAAATAATATCAAAGTAACAGCAATTACTAGTAAATAAACCTTTCACTCCAGGATATAAGCTCATCCAGTCCAGGTTTGTACAGAAGCTCGTTGAAATATAGGACATTGAGAGAAAAGTGTACGATGCGAATTATACATATTGTATTTACTGATTTCTAAAGTTATATAACGTACTTAAGGCTATACTTTACAAAGATCTGACAATGTTGGTGGATTTCTGGCGCGTATTTGATATATTATTCAATAGTACACAAATGTATTTACAGAGAACGAAACGTGGAAGACTCAACGCCAACTACTAGTCGGGTTCAGGTTAAAAACCAACATGAAGCATCAACATACACACGCACGCGCACATACTGACGTGCAGTACTTGCAGGTGTCATGCTCCATAATAATTAAACAGCTCTTAATTAAGTCTCAATTTAGATGACATCACATGTTGGTGCCAGATAGGAAGACATCCAGCCTCAGGATATTGTAGTATTGGGGTGCCCAATAGACTCTTGTTAATTAACATAGAAGTGCAAATTAATTAAAAAATGCAATAACTAAAACAGTAGTCCCACTTCCTTTATAAGTTTGAAAAATCCTATGTCATTAGTATTAACTATTATTATATTTATACTTAAATTGATTAATTAAATTACTAATGCACACATTTAAAATATAACATATTGCATGGAAACTATATAATTGAGTGTGGTGGCACAAACTCGTCACTATTAGATTCTCTAATCAATCGTACAAGCGTATTAGGAATCGTGTGTTTATTCTTCTTTTATGTTTAATGTTTATCATTTATTTATTTTATAAACAACTTCACACCTAATTAAAAATATGAAGACCTGGATTGAATAAGTGTTTAAAATTCTTATTGACAGTAAGAGATGAATCAATGGATGCATGTATAATTGAAATGGGGCAGTAATGATGTGTACATGTAAAAAACGCAAATATCACACACATAGACGTGTGGTTTTTGTACCGATGCACATGTATAATATACATATATTCACATATATGTATATATAACTACTTTGATTCAAGCGATATTAATCAGAGACTCTACAAATATGTTTATATCTTATTGTTTAAGGGTGTGTATACAATGTACATAAGTACAAACTATAATTTATGTTTATAAATTTATAGAAGGTCTATGGAATTCAATATTGTTTACATGTCTAAGGTGTGTGCATGTATAGTGTCTATGTGATTTAACCCTGGAAAAGCCTCATGCATGGTAGTCATGTAGTCGAGCAAAATTACTTAAAAGTTATATAGGCGTTACATATGTTCCATGTAGGTAGCCACATAAATCATGAATTTTAAATAATTAATAAGTGAAAAAATAAATTATTAATAAAATAAATAATTTATTACAAGTTGATTGGCTAAGGCAATTAACTACGTCTAGTGAAAAATGAGTCTATATTTATTTTAATATTAAACTAAATTAATATGGATAATGAATAAAATCTTCAAAGTTAGATTTAAATATGTTTTGAAGTTTTAAAATCTTAAATTGTTTAAATTCAAGAATCTTTTGAAGTTTTAAATATCAGATTCTTCATTTTCAAGAATCATATTAAATTAATTAATTTAGTGGTCTAAATTTTATTTAAGAAATCATAATTTTCAAAACTTAATTTATTTTAGTAAGTATATATTTATATTTTTCTTAAATGAAGTTTAAGCATCTAAGTAGAACTTATGTTTAGCATAGTATAAAATAAATAATGTAAGGCTATTCACATAATTTTGGTTACAATATAGTAGTTGGTTTTAAAATAGTATAGATTATATTAACAAAACTCTATGTTTCACCTATAGTTTTAATTACATATATATATAATATGTCTAAGCTAGTCTTATACGATATATATCAATAAAGATAACTGATCTTAGTGGAGAAGCTGTTGAGGAGTGCATATAGAAACTAGAGGTAGGTTTAAGGATGGTCATATGATTTTAATTTTTCTAGTATTGTATGTGTTGATGCCTAACAAATTGATATAAGATATTATTATTTATTTAATATTTAATAAAATTATATAATAACTTTTTATTAGAATTTAAGTTTGCTTAAATAAAAGTTATATTACTAGGATATTATGCTAATTTTATATAATTAAGCTTTCTTAAATCACTTTTAAAGTTAAAATAAAATATAAACCATTTAAATATAGATTGTACTTTAAGGTTCAAATATGAACAATTTTCAAGATGTAATACATTAAACTCCCTTTCAAAAATTAAGTTTGCTCTCATACATGTGAAACAATATAAATAAATAAAATATTAATATATATAATAAACCAAACTTGTTGAAAGCTCCGTATGTTCACACGTGTGTGTAATTATTATATTTTTATAAATATATTATATACTATACTTTAAAATACGAATTTCATATAACGATAATTTTAAATAGAATTCATGCATACATTATGCATATTCATTCAAATAGTTTAATTTCATTTAATATGCGTAGATTATATCTTAAAAGAATATATAATATGAAATAGAAAATGTTTCATACTAAAAGAAAACTGTTTCGGTAGCCTTGCCATGTGGCATTCCAATGTGTCACTGCCCAAGTGGCAGACGTGGTAATTGCTATGTCACCACTGTGCATGTGTATATATGTACAGGTATACACGACTTTATAAACACTGTATAGATATTTATATAACAAGGAGTAATGCTTTTAACAGTGGAACATATTATAGTATTAAAGAACTTTAAAGTAAATACATATAGAAAATAATAAGAAAATATTTAAATTGAAGGTTTCAATTTTATTTTAGTCTTAAGTGAATAAAAAATCAACAACAAAGAGGAATGAGATATGAATATAATTAAAATCTTTATATGATATGTAAAATAGTAAAATTCACTAATTCTTAAAATATTAAAACCAAATCAACCAAAATTTTAAAATTAAAATTTGAAGATGTTTAATTTAAAACGAAAATTACTTTAACATCATTAAGTTAAATATTAAATTGTAAAGGCATTACATTTATATTACTTCATTATGGGCCCGAGCTGGGAAGTCAAGGGTCTCATGTTTGACCATTTCCATGCTTTTAGTGCTACCACACCAAAGGCTTGTGTGAATTACAAACTTGGAGATGTGCTAAGTCATGGAACATGGATGAAAGACAATTATTAAACTAGTAAACTATTTCAATTATTTATTTCTTACCTTGGTGAACTATGCCAATTATTTATTTTAATTCATTGGTAAACTATATTAATTACTCATTTAGTTCTTTAGTAAACTATAATAATTAAATTTAATTCCTTAATAAACTATGTCAATTACTTATTTTCATTTCTTTTACCCTCTCGTATTTCTCTAGTTGGTTTGACCATCTTTTATCACCATTCCTTTAATCCTTGTTATTTCACTTAAGAGTCCGCCATGTTTTGCAAAAAGAGAGGTGTTCGTGACTCATAATTACCAAGGGAAGACTTGATCTCTTCAAGTCATTGAAGTTGCCTCCCAAATCCAAAGAACCCTTAAAAGAAGTCATAAGGGACGAACCCATTGAACCCATTTGATATTGGTTCACTATTTAATTATGAACAAAGCTCGCACTAATACTAAAATCCCAAGTTAAATACTTATGTTTGTGTTTTTTTGACTACCCACTTAATAAAGGACAACTCATCGAATCTATTCGAGGAATCACCATTTGAGTCATGAGAAATATCTCAATGACCACTTGTTTTAAGGAAGAATCACCCATCTTAGGAACACCTTGCACCCAAGGAGGAATCACCCTTCAAGTTGCAATAAGCATTTCGAGACACTCTCCAAATCTCGGCCATAGCATCTTGGGGAATACTTCGTGCCCAAGAAGAAATCACCCTTTGAGTTATGGAAAGCATCCCGAGAAACACCATTTGTCTCGAGGAGGAATCACCCTCCGAACATTCTGAGGAACACCACTCGTCTCAAGGAGGAATCATCCTTCAAGTCTCGGCCATAGCATCCCAGGGAACACCTTGTGCCCAAGGAGGAATTGTCCTCTAAGTCATGAGAAGCATCACAACCACCACTCATCCAAGGAGGAATCACCCTCCAAGTCTTGGCCATAGTTGTTAGGATCTAGACAAGTTTTCACTTGGCTTGCACCTGGCGAGATCACTTGTCCTACGCTTGGCGAAGTTTTGCCCTCGCTTGGCAAAATCCACAATGTAGAAACCGCAACCACACATTTTTGCATGGAATCCATAACCACACAACTAGTTGCATGCTTGCATGGGCTTGACTATAAAGCTTGAGCTCTAAGGGCCAAAACCCTTAGAGCGATCACCACACTTTTCTCCACCATTGTTTCTTCTTTTAATTCAATTTCTGTTCTCGTCATAGCTCTTATCATCGACATGCGTAGTTTGTTCCATTTGCAAACAGACAAAGTATTCTTACTCGGATTTCAGTTCTTGACATTTTAATCGCTCCATGGCGTTAGTTCAAGATTGCGGGATGCTTTGGAGGCCCTTTAGGCTGACTTGCAACGTGTAGATGCATAACGAGTTCAACTTGCTAAAGAGCTTGTTGCCTGATGTAGACGAAGCTGAACATGCAATCTTCCTCTTTTCGGGCTGATTTCTCATGACTTCAAGTTGCTGCTCCACGAGGTGAACCCTAGTTGAGTTTACCAAATAAGTTCGATGGGTCATGCTCTTCTTTTCATGGTTTCCTCAACTAGGCCAAGCTGTGCATGACTGCTCATGCTCATCGATATTTGACTGATGAACTAAATGTAATGTTTTTTAAATCGCTTCTACCCTTCGTTGGTTCATTGCTCTCATTGAGAAGCACTCCCATCTATTTCAAAGCTTTTAAGAGTTCAAATGAGTTTTCACTGAGATGTTAAGTGATACGGATCAAGAACAAGCTACCATCGACAAGTTGTCTCGCATGCGGCATGGTTCTAGGTCTTTTTCGTCTTATGCCTCAGAGTTAATGAAGATCTCATGCGATGTCCGGTTTGAAGATGCGTCTCTCAAATAGTATTTTTGTGTCGGTCTTCGAGATGATGTAAAGGATCTTCTCCTCATGTTGTCGGATCCAAAGACGCTTTCGAAAGCAGTTGCACTTGCCATTCGGTGCAATATTGGTCTATTTGAGCGATGTCAGGAAAAGACTTCTTCAAACTATTCACTTTTGGTTCCCCCATCTCATGTTGAGGCTTCCAGTTGTCTACATGTTCTTGGTCCTCTTCCCGTGCATGCAGGTTTTGGTTTTGTTCATATGAAACTAAGCTCTTTTCAATGGGACAATGAACTACCTCAAGCCAAACACCAGAGACGAGCGGCTAACAATTTGTGCTGCTATTGTGCCAATCCATGACACCAAGTCAATGCTTGCCCTCACCGACTAGTTTGTGCTGCTACTCTTTTGATATTTGTTGACCCACTTGCCCTGCCAAAAAATGGAGCTTTGCCTACCCTGCCAAAAAACAGAGTTTGCCAGTTTGAGTAGGGACCGTTTGGCTAGATGAATCTCAAGGTTTCGTGCTTTCCATTGATTCTTACCCATCTTTGGGTTCCATCCCAACTTTCAGCATTTTAGTGCCTTTTCATGTTCCAACCGTGCTGTTATCTTCTCAATCGACCTCGCATGTGACATCATGATTGATAGTGGGGCTAATGCCAACTTCATCGACCACAACTTTGCTAATGCCCACGGTATCAAGCTATTATTGAGAGACATCATCATTTTGTCGAGGTCGTTGATGGCCAGGAGATTTTTTCCAAGGTTTTGAGACATGAAATTGAATTCCTTGACGTTGTTGCCTTGTTTGCCTATAGCAAAGTTGTCTTTAATGTTGTTTCCATTCCAAAGTCTCTTAGGCTTGCCATGGTTGGAATTGGTGAATCCTGCAGTCAACTGGTGCTCTTGACGGTATTCCAAGCATGTTTCTGAAGCAGTTCCTTCTTTTGAATTCATGATCCTACTGCCAGAACTTCTTTCCAACAGCTTCCTGAGTCTTCTTATTCAGATGTCGATTCTCTTGCCAACTCTTGTGTTTCAGGTTCTTGGCCTTTACTTGTGCCTTCCTCTATGCCTTTACCTACGTATGTTGTTCGAATCTCCCATATCTCTCTGCAGGAGTTTTGTGCAACTGGACAAGAGAATCCTTTCTCTGTCTTTGATGTTGCGGTACATCCTTCCTCCATGCATGCTAAGAATCTAATTGTTTTGCTGGCCAAGTATCAAGAATTTGCTTATGTTGTTTACAAGTAGAAGGCTACAACTCTTCCTCGTCACTGACAGAACGATTGTCCAATTGACCTAGTGGAGAGAAAGTAGCCGCATGTCAGTCCCATCTATGATTTATCTCATGCTGAGCTCCAAACCTTGCGAAAGTATATCAGGGAGAACCTGACCACGGGCTTTATTTAGCATTCTCGTTTCTCTGTCGGAGCTTTTGTCTTCGTTGTTGCCAAGAAAGACGGCTTGTTACACCTAGTGATTAATTATCGTGGCCTAAATAAAATCACCGTCCCCAACAAGTACCTGCTTCCTCTTGTTTTTGAGATCCTCATGCATCTTTCTCATGCCCACTTCTTCACAAAGATTGATTTGCATGGCGCGTATAATCTAATCCACATTCGAGAGGGGACGAGTGGAAAATGGCTTTTAGGACACGCTATAGTCACTTTTAATACATGTTAATGCCTTTTAAACTCATCAATGCACCTGTCATTTTTTAGCATATGGTGAATGATATTTTCTGTGACTTTTTAGACCTATTCGTGATGATATATCTCAACAACATCTTGATCTTTTCTGAAACCCAAAAGGAGAATGACCATCACGTTGGCATGGTCTTTCAATACCTATGAAAACATGGTCCTTTCGCCAAGCTTGAGAAATGTTTCTTTGACCAGATTGAGGTAGAGTTTCTTGGTTACATCGTAATTGTTAACGGCATCAAGATGAATTTATTTAAGGTCCAAATTGTTGCAAAATAGGAACGTCTTCGATCTGTTTGTGACATTTAATGTTTTCTTGGTTTCGCCAACTTCTACTATTGATTTATCAAGGACTTCTTTAGGATTGCCCTTTCTTTGGCAAAGTTGATGGCCAAGGCTTTGCATGTTCCTGCGTCCATGATTTCTACGGCCAGCTTTGGCTTTCACTTGGCTTCAATTCCCCTATGCCTGTGTCCTTGCCTTTCGCCTGGCTTGCCGAAGTTGAGCAAGCATTTCAATTTCTCAAGATAGCCTTCACTTCTGCTCCCATTTTGATCCATCTGGACAACACCAAGCCATAAATAGTTAAAGCTTACACATCTGACTTCACTCTCAATGGAGTTTTGTCCTAGGAAGGTCAAGTTCATTGTCTTCATCCTATTTTGTTTCATTCCCGGAAGTTCACTCCTACCGAAATCAACTACGATGTCTATAAGAAAGAACTTTTGGCAATTGTCGATTTTTTGAAGAGTGGTGTCACTTCCTTAAATGTGCTCCTCATGTGGTTATAGTTTACTATGATCACAAGAATCTTCAATATTGGTCCATGGCACATGTTTTGAATCATTGTCAGGCCCATTGGGAACAATCTCTCTCCTAGTTCCAATTTGTCATCATTCATCGGCCATGCAAGACAAACGGTAAGCGGACACCATGACTTGTCAAAGTTACCTTGCTCTTGGTGAACCTGCTTTTGATTTGCAAGAGCAAGTGCTTCTTAACTCTTCCCAACTTCAGCTCATGTTCTCCAGCAATACCCATTGCCATTTGATGCTTCTTTGTCCCAAGAAATTTGTATTGCCCAAGATAATGATCCCTTTGTTTAGGTGACTCGCCAACATGTGGCTCCATGCTCGCCTTTGGCACAAGAGGGGGAGTACTGCTTTCTATAGTTTTGGGAGGGAATTCTCTACTGTCATACACAACTCTTTGTTCTTGATAGAGATTGTTGGTTATGAGTAGTTCAGGCCTATCATGATTTGTTGTCTGTTGGCCATTTTGGCATGTGTAAGATTGTCGAGCTAGTTCAATGCCTCTTCTGGTGGTTTGGCATGAGGTGTTTTATTGAGTGTTTTATTAAATCTTGTGATCTTTGCTAGTGTTCCAAGATTCTTTAACATTGTGCTACTGATTTTCTCCATTCACTTCCCATATCATCCATTTCTTTGGACTTTCTTTTAGAACTTTCGTTGTCCCATGGTTTTGATTGTTTCTTAGTTATTGTCGATCAGTTCTCAAAGATGGCCAATTTCTTCCCATGTCATAACTCAGTTATTGGTGTTGATGCAATTGATCTAGTTCATCATGGTGTCTTCAAGCTTCATGGGTTACTTGATGACATCGTCAGTGAACGAGGTCCTTAGTTCATCTCATTATTTTGGCAATAGTTCCTCTGTGCCCTGCAAGTCGATGTTTGCCTAGCAAGTGCTCACCATCCATAGTCTAACAGTCAGACGAAGCGAACCATCCAAATTCTTGAACAATATCTCCACTACTTCCTCTCGCACAAGTAAGATGACTAGTTTGATTTGCTTTCCTTGGTTAAATTTGCTTACAACAACTTGGCGCACTCCTCCACTAGCAAGTCTCCATTCTTCATCATTTATGGACATCATTTATGGACATCATCCTCATTGGTCTTATGAATAACATCTCTACAGTAATAACTTCATCTTGTACTTGGCTAGAATAAGATAAGTATGAGACACTCGTATTTCTTAGAGATGTTGTATCCCTTGCTCCATCACTATGAACATCTGTATATCATACATATGACTCTCTGTCTCTCTCTCTCTCACACATACACAGAGTTACTAGTTGCTCCATTATTTAATGATCATGCTCAAGACCGTGTTGCCACCCTACATGCTCTTTATGATGAAGTTTGTCATCATTTGAATCGCACTCAAGAATCTTACCGACAGACAACTGACTGAAACTATTTGCTTGGCCCGACCTTTTAACCAGGCAGTCAAGTCTGGCTCATTCGCCAACATTGGCCTTCCTCTCGACCTAGTGACAAGTTGGATTACCAATCTGAGACCCTTTATTGTTCTCCGCTGCCTTTTAAACGTTTCTTACCATCTTCAACTCCTTGCTCATCTTCAGTTACATCTCATCTTTCATGTGTCTCTTCTCGAACCTTACTATGAGAGTGACATACCCGATTGTATTCCACCGCCTCCACCACCTGACATCATTGTAGACAAACCCGAATTCAAAGTTGCTGATGTTTTGGATTCTCATCGCAGGTATGGCCAACTCAAATACCTTGTTGATTAGAAAGGATTATCTCCAAGTGATTGAACTTGGGAGCCTGCCGATCACCTTGAGAATGCTTTTGACCTTGTTGCTGCTTTTCATCAATGTTACCCACAGAAGCATGATCCTTTGCCTTGTGGCGCTTGGCATGGGGGGGGATGATGTTAGGATCCAGACCTGACCTACACCTAGTGAGTTTTCATCACCGAAAAATGTAAACCTCCTAATTTTTGTCATTTTTAAGGTAAAAAATATCTCTAAAAAACAATTAACAAACATAGTAGGGGTCGAACATTGGTTTTTTTTTTTACATTGTAGTTATTTTAGTTAATATACCTTGTAATATTGTTTTGTTTTTACCCTTGTTTATACAATTTATTTTTTATATAATTTATTTTATTTAATTTTAAGTTTGTTTATTGATTTTAATTGTACTTAATAAAAACTCTTTAACTTTCACTAATTAAATAAAAATAATAAACATTAAATCTCTTTATTTTTCACTTGTCTCTTTCTTCCAAGTTTTTTTTCAGATTTTCCCACTTATCTTTCTAATCCTTACAAGAACTATATGAGTATGTATATATTATATGTAATATTTTATATAATATTATATATAATATATATAGCAAAGAACAATAATCCTTGCAATAACATGTATTCTATTGCTAACTAAGGAGACTCTACCATATACGTTGGAGTTGTCATAGTTCTAACATGGTGAGTTGACTACCTGGGTAAAGATTGTGGGATATATGGGCAAAAAGACTCAAGCATAACTGAATCATCATGATCAGGGGCCCTCTCATAAACACTAATTAATCCTTTGTCTAGTCTAGTTGGCATAACGGGAGAGGGAAAGGTTCTGACATTTAATATCAGAGTGGTCTCGGGTTCGATTCTCATCAGGGGATGAACTTTGAATAAAGCTCACGTCACTAAGGTTGGCGCACTTGTCCTTGCCTAACTAAACCACTCGATCACATGTGTACAGCCAAGCGGCTCTATGATTGCCTCTAGCCTGATTGACATGTGATGCGAGTACAGCCTGCGAGCTGGGTGTGAGTCAAGTGTGAGTAGAGACACCTCTAGTTGCACCTTTTAGGAGGAAGGGCATGAATAAAATAGAAACGCCTCTGGCTGCACTTCTGGAGGAAGGCATAGTAGCAACCCCTTAGGTTTGTAGATCAGGGCATTCACTTTCTCAAATGGGTGGAGAGTGTCATAGTTCTAACATGGTGAGTTGACTACCTGGGTAAAGATTGTGGAATATGGGATATATGGGCAAAAAAATTCAAGCATAACTGAGTCATCATGACCAGGGCCCTCTCATAAACACCAATTAGCCCTTTGTTTAGTTGGCATAAAGGGAGACATCATGACTAGGGGCCTCTCATAAACACCAATTGGCCCTTTGTTTAATTAGCATAAAGGAGAGGGAAAGGTTGTGACAGGAGTACACATGAAACATAAATAAACCTGGTTTTTGTCTTCGGCGTTAGTTTGCACACATCTTGCATATGACAACCATTGTGCTCTCAAGGTGTATCCATGGACAAGCAAAATGTGCGAGCAGCAATGTACATAGTAATATCTCACACAGCAGAATATAAACAAGTTTTGTATTCTCTGTGAAGACACAGAATAGGAAATAAGAACAAAAAGACATATATGCTAAACATACCATAAGAAACACAGTCACGGCAAGTACTCAAATGTCACTCTTGTACATCAGTCCATATAGCCATGGCCATGTACATACCACTAGGAGAACCATACACCATGCAGATTTCTTGTCAGTTCCATGTTAAGACCCGCTGGATTTAAATCATGCATCTATTACAGAGCATAGTATCCTGCACATATACATACACCTCAAAGCACACACGCTACAACCTACACATACATAGAAATCTGTAGTGTATAACCATGAATCCACTCACCAGATTGAAATACATACATCTAGTAGTGGCCACCGTTGATATTGCACAGTGCCATATCTTGGAGAGCTAAACCCATGCCGTGGATCTGCGGAGCACGCTCCGCGCTTCACAGAAGAACCTAAAGCATATTTTAGGATCCCCTTTAGGTTAGCTTACGTGTATTACATGTAATATTTTATATAATATTCTATAAATAAGTAGCGAAGAACAATAACTGTATATTATGTATATCTAAGAGTTTCATAAATATCTATTATATCTATTATAATTTAAATATGTGAGTCTATACATCTTTAGACATTATTTATATATGTGTTTAGAGAGGGACAAAGAAGATGAATTTATGCATGCACACATGCTATATATATATATATATATATACACACACGTGTTTACCTTCAACACATGCTCATGTCCATGCACATAGTCACAAATTTTCAATTAAAATATTAAACCACTAAACCACATTATAAAACTTAGAGACAAAAAACCAACATGGGCACCTCATATACACATCCAGGGCACACATGCACATATATGGAATTAAACATTCATAGCACACCATTTCAATCGATTCGGAATTTATAATGCATCTTCCTCTTTTGTCTCTCTTACACACACATACCACATAGGTTAAACATTATGTAATTCAAAATGAAATATCTTTTGTTAAGCCATAATTATCGAGTTTGCATGGAGGATGTATGTGTGTGTGTATAATATAATATATGTGTGCATTCCTGATATAATTCAAAACTAAAATATATTTTATTATGATATATTAAACTAAATAATTCTTTTCTATCCTTATTTACAAAGAAGAAAACTATTCCTAGTTTAATTACAGAGTATAACTTATTATTAAACTACATATGCCATGGTGAAATAAAAACATAATCTAAATAAGAAAGTAAATAAATATTTTTTCAGTATATTTTAACGAATTATAACATAATTTTATATATGTTACAAACCCAAAAATCAACCCTTATTCTTGGATCCTTAGTACTTCCCTAGTATGTTAGTCAAAAAATTTCTAATTTTTTTGCTTTGTTTATTTTACATTTTCCAGTGCACTTACCCTGCACATGGTGAGTTCACTTGTCCTGTGCCTAGCAAAGTTTCGCCTTTGCCTGACAAAATCCACAACCATAGTGTAGAAACTGCAGCCACACATCTTTATACATGATCCATATTACATAATTCACGATTTTACTTGTGTGGATAATGTAGAGAGGCATTAGCATAATAACCAAGTGAACCATCTCCACAAATAAAAAGCAAGTGTTCAACCAAGAAATGCTGGTGTACGCATATAATAATTTTTCTTTTCTCTTTCTAGTCCTTGTAATTGATGAGGCAAAGGGTACTAGGTATGAACATGCTTTCTTATGCATTTAGTTATCTTAGCATTTTACTTGTGGATAATGATTAACCTAATGACCAAGTGAACCATGTAAATTTTAATTTTTCACGAGTGTTTAGACAAGAGATGGTAGTGTATACAATAATCTTCTATCTTTCACTCTATAGTCCTTGTAAAGGCAAAGGGATTTGGAATAACACTTACAACTATCTGTTATATACATTCATGGTATCATATAACCATTGATTCATGGTACTATGTATGTACTCTCAATTTCTTATGTATTTATTTATATTACATATTTAATGATTTTATTTGTTTGGATAATGCAAAGAGGCATTAACAAGATGATAAGTGAACCATGTAGATTCTAATTCTCCACAAACAAAAAGTGAGTGTTTAACCAATATATTAATATATATATATATTAATCTTTCTTTCACAAGAAAAGAAATTTTAACATGTCATTTTGTTTACTAGAGCATATTCTTGAGCATTAACTAGATATACTTGAGGTTCAAAGCGGCAATACATGTTTGATCACAATATCATAACATGGGCATATACTCTCTCACACACACACACACACGTGTGTGTGCATATATATGAGCTATGCTATGCATGCATTATATGTATGTATCGAAGTAAAGTAACATATTTCCCAGTTGTACCATATTTACTTTGAGATGTTATATTTATAACATACACCCACATACAAATGCAGCTATATCTATGTATTATGAATGCATCTATATGTGTGCGCTCTTTCATTAGTATTTATTCTTTTAGTAGTGGTTGAAGAATGCAACTCAAAAATGGAGATCGATGATACACACGACAATCCAATGTCAAATTATATAGTAACGGTAATTTTGGTTTAGTTATGGAATGGAGGATATTTGTGAGCATCAAAATGTGAATATGCCAAGGAATGAGAATATGCCTTTGCTACACCAAGAGAATGTAACAGAAGAAATAGGAGAAATGAAAGAAAATGAGAATCTACTTGCAAAGATAATATGAAGGTGAATATGTGGTTTATATAAGATATCTCGAAGAATAACAATTAAAGGTTAAGTATTTATAATAAAACATATTTAAATTAATAACCTAAATTATAAATTAGGGTTTTATTTAATCAAATTAAGGTTGTAATTAATCAGAGAATGCAATAGGAGAAATAAAAGAAATTAAGAATTTGTTATAACCTATCAGAACGTAAGTTTTAAGAAATTATTATTGTGTCTTAGGAGTTGAATATTTATAGTAGAACATGTTTAAACCAACAGTAAGCTAAAATATGTTTAGATTATAAGTTAGAGATGAATAATTTAGATTATAAGTTATATGATATCTTATATTTGATAATTGAAGCCACGATATGTAACATCTGCCACGTTTCCACTCAAGTTCACGTTCTTATGAACGACCTGTTCACTCACTCTTGACATGCTAGTTAGGTGCCCAATGTCTCATTTTCATGTTTTCACAAAAGCTATGTGTCTCGCCTAACTTTCCTTTTTAGAAGCCTTTGACGTGGTGGCACTGGAAACATGGGAATGGTTACATATCAATGTCCTCATCCATGTTTTCACAAAAATTATGTGTTTTGACTAGCTTGCATTTCTACAAGCCTTTGATGTGGTGACACTAGAAACATACATATAGTGTCTTTCATCCATGTTTCCACAAAAATTATGTGTCTCGCCTAGCTTGCATGTATACAAGCCTTTGACATGGTGGCACTAGAAACATGGTAATGGTCACATATGAAGCATGGGATCACTCATATGGCTCTTGATTAAACCCAAATTAGGAGCTAATTTTGATACACCGTATTCTTACCTTTCATAGACCAACCTTTGATTTTGCTCTTAGACTCTCATCCCAAATCATTTTGGGACAAGGCAAACCATGTCCAGGGAGAGGTGTTTGTGACTCATAATCACTAAAGGGACTGCCACTCAAATCGAACAACCTTTAAAAGAAGTTTTGAGGGACGTATCCATTGAACCCACTTAGTATTGGTTCATCATTCATTCGTGAACAAAGCTCACATCAAAGCTAAAGGCCTGAGCTCAACGTTCACATCATTCCATCTGTGTGTTCATTTCAAAGACAACTCATCAGATCTATCCAAAAAGGAAACACCTCCAAGTCACAGTCAGTATAAAGGGAACATATATTGTCTCAAGGAGGAACTTCCCTCTAAATCTCAGCCATAGCATTTCGAGGAATGCATTGTGCCCAAGGAGGAATCACCCTTCGAGTTGCGACAAGCATCAAGGAACACATTGTGCTCAAGGAGGAATCACTTCTTGGGTTAGTCGAAGTTTGAGTTTGAATTGGAAAATCCAAGTTCAACTCGCAATCGGAGTCTGAGTCTAGGCTCACCAACTCATAGTCATAGTTCGAGCCCGAGGTTGAGTTTGGGTTTGAGCTCACGTTGACAATCCGTGTCCAAGTTTAGTATGGACTCATTGTCATTGTCCAAGTCCAAGCTCCAATGATAGTTCAAGTTCGAGTTCAATTTGGGCTCACTATCATTGTTTGAGTCCAAGCTCAATATTCATCCAGTTCCCACCTCCTTTCTTGTTTGAGCTTGTGATTGAAATCTCCTAACATGCTAACATGTTACACCGTGCAGATTGTGAGTATAAGCATGGAGACTTCTCCTAAAAGTTGTTTATGAGCAAATGTTGTTACACACTTGTGATGTAGCTCCTTGAGTAAGCAATTTTCTTAGCGTCTGAGAAGCATGACTTCTCCTAAAAGTTGTCTCCAAACAAATGTTGTTACACACTTACAACATGCTCCTTAGTAAAGCAAGTTTCTTAGCGACTAAGTTTTTTTTTAGCAAGTCTTGAGGAGTGTGGCCAAGTCATTGTGTTCTCGTGAGCAAGCACGAAGCACAGCGTGGCCAAGAGTGCAAGGGTTTAGGATTTACCAAGGGATTGGTATCTAAGCCTTGATTCATGAGTGCAAGGGTTTAGGGTTTACCAAGAAGGTTTTCATTAATATTAGGGCAAACTCAAACTTGAGGGTTGGGGCACCCACCACAGGCAAGGCTTTTTTTTCTTTCTTTTTAGGTCCTGTTTTTACAGTTTTTACATAATGAAGTGATTTGACTAAGATAAATTAGGATAAAATAGTACTCTTAATAAAATTAATTAACTATTTGTTTTAACACTATTTGATAACGATTTTGATGCCGAATTTGTGTATTTACTGTTTTAAAAAGGTGGTAAGTGTCACAGTTTTTACTGGTACAATTACTTAATTCTTACCTTGTCTTTATCGCTAACCCTAGTTCCTAGTGAATCTGGCTCTTTGCTAACCCTAGTTCCTAGCCCGGTGAGTAACAGCGAGTATGAGGTTTGAAGGGTGGAACGTACACCACACTGTAGTCTAGAAGGAGACTGTAATAGTTAGTATCAGTCTCACACAATCACTTTATATAGTTGATTGTCACATTATCAGGTTATTTGCTGTGTCTATTGAATTCGTACACGTATCCTTCACCCATCCATCAATAATATTGTTCACTTCCTCAGGAACTTCATCGTGTGGACAATGGCCTGTAAGTGAAGATAATCAAATAAAGCAGGCTTTATGTATATGACACACACACACACACACACACATATAAAAAACTTGCCTGCATTAACGATTCTCACTGTGACATTCTTACAACACGCTTGTAAAACACAAGCCTTCTTCAACGCATTCTGAAGCGGATCGTACACTCCCTGAACAACATGAAATCACATGCAACATAAGATATTACATCATATACTTCGAAGAATGTAGGGTACCTGTAAAAGCATAATCTCTCCATCATATTGATCCAGTAGAAAATTGAGAGGTAAAGGCAGTCTCAAGTGGAACATGCTTTCTAATACAGCCGCTGCCCCTGGATCATACGACTGACTAGCATTAAGGATACAACAGCATGCATGCACATGCACATGAGCGAGCGAGAGAGAGTGAGAGAGAACAAAAAGGATACTGCTCGCAAAGCTTCACCAAGGATCCCTTGATCAACTCTCTCGCTTTTCTGCATGTGATCACATTGTAATAACACACACACACACACACACACACACACAATACTTAACCACTGGCATTTTGTTAAGTGTGAAATAAGCTGCGAGCTCCTTACCGAAGGATAACAAAGTTTGAATGCAGAAGCAGCTTGTTGCTGTAGGAAAAATAACAAAATTTGCGAGCTTCCCTGTGGGAAACCAGTCTTCTCAATAACCTACAAAAAAGTAATAAATAAACCGAAGCACACATGTACACAGGAGGCTCGCACACACACAAACGCAGATACTGACCTTCAAGTTCACAAGGGACTGATAATTAGCATCAACTATCCCAGCCGAATTTAATAAAACCAACGCTCTTACTAGTGGAGACCATAGTCCTGACACCAAGCTTGCTATGTATCCTACAAAAGAAGTGTGTGTGAGTGTGTGTCTGTCTCTCTCTCTAAACACACACGCACACGCACGCAATCACGCAAACACACACACCATACTTACCACCCAATGAGTTCCCCACTAGTATAACGGGCTCACCAACAACCTCTATGATAAAATCTCTAAGAAGCTCCGCCCACAATACCTCTGTGTAAACAATCCCTGGCTTCTCTGATCTTCCAAAACCGAGCATTGTTAAGGCCCATACTCTGTTGCCCTTGCCTGCCAGCTCCCTAATATTATCGCGATAATGCTGCCAAAAAGCTCCAAAACCATGTACAAGTACCATTGGGGCCCGTGATCCCACATGTAGT
>PUQB01001092.1:0-50342 GCA_003024785.1 Selaginella tamariscina
CCTCAATCTCGTATTGAGGCTCTTCGCGCAGCTCCACCAGCTGGGTTTTGCCAACCTCCAGCTGTAACTCCTCCACACAAGCAATGTAGCTCTGTGTGATAGCTGAGCCCTCAATCTCGTATTGAGGCTCTTCGCGCAGCTCCACCAGCTGGGTTTTGCCAATCTCCAGCTGTAACTCCTCCACACAAGCATTGTAGCTCTGTGTGATAGCTGAGCCCTCAATCTCGTATTTAAGCTCTTCGCGCAGCTCCACCAGCTGGGTTTTGCCAACCTCCAGCTGTAACTCCTCCACACAAGCATTGTAGCTCTGTGTGATAGCTGAGCCTTCAAATTCGTATTGAGGCACAGTCTTCGTGGGCAAGCTGCACTCCTCCACTAACTTTGTTGACACAAAGTTATCGCTACTCATGCTATCCACAAGGACTCACACTGGACGCTCACAAAGTCGTCCCTCCACCACAATAGCACATGTGTGTGGCTCCTCCCGTGCCATGTAGTTTACCTATTGAGCAAGAACAAATAGAAATTTACCTTGTGGTTTAGAGAAGTCTCCTTTATGCTCCTCTCCACACTCCATCTCCTAAAGCTTCTTAGGCGTCTTCTTGTCCTTGTTGCCATTGAAACTTTTGCCCTTGGGCTTGCTTCTCCTTGGACAATTTGCCTTTTAGTGTCCAACGTCTCCACACAGGTGGTATTATCCCTTCCCACCAGGCACTCATCTCGAACCTTGCTCTGATACCAATTGTTAGGCACCACTACGTACAAACTAGAGACCCTCACAAAACCACCCGACCTCCCCGAGCTGTCTCTAATCTCCACACACTGCTCTCCCAAAAGGCTTCCAAAAATTAGTGTGCCCTTAATTCTCTTAGATCTAGGTATAGTTCTTTAGGAATATTCTAGCTTATACCTTTCTGGGGAATATTCTTTGATTTGTTATATGGGTCGTAACAACCTTCAAACTAACCGGTAAGATAGTTAGGGATGCATTTGGATTACCACAATTTGAGGAGTGTTTAGAAGTAATCCCGCATGTTCATACTTACATACATGCACATATTGATCAATATGACAGTTCCTACGGAAACAGAAAACTTCTAATGTAGCACCAACCTTTATTTACGGGAGCCACACAAGAGTCATATCAAGACAATAATGACTACTTTTGGAATATGGAGAAAACATGCAAGGTTCAACAAGAAAATTAGGGATGTCTATCATTTGAGTGAACAGGGTAGGAAGGTAGATTAGGGAGAACTTATTGTAATAGGGCTGCTACATGAGCTTCACACCCTACACAACCCCAAGACCAAGGATAAACAGATACCTGTATTTCTCATTCTCCACTAGATTTTGGGAACCATACAGATTACATATAAGGATCTAGTTTTGGCATAATACCTAGTAAGATGGCATTTTGGTAGGGATTTCATTACAATATTTGGATAATACTGGATACTTGTGATTTGGATGCTATATTATTAATGAAGCCCATGAAAAGGTCTAGGATTCATGAAAGAAGAATCCTTATATAGAAACCCACGTATCAATGTTAGGCTCCACTACGTACAAACTAGAGACCCTCACAAAAAATTGTTAGGCTCCACTACGTACAAACTAGAGACCCTCACAAAACCACCCGACCTCCCCCGAGCTGTCTCTAGTCTCCACACGCTGCTCTCCAAAAGGCTTCCAATCTTCGTGTGCCCTTAATTTTCTTAGATCTAGGTATAGCTCTTTAGGAATATTCTAGCTTATACCTTTTTGGGGAATATTCTTTGATTCGTTACACGGGTCGTAACAATCCTCCCCCATTAGCAAGTCCTTGTCCTCAAGGGCAATATAACTTACTCAACTGGTCCTGTATCATTAGCCTCGTACATCCACAAAGAATCTACCCGGGACTCATTCCTTGTGAGTACTCTCTTTAATTGGCTAATATGAAACACTAGGTGCACCCTCACTCCTTCTGGCAGCCGTAGTCGATATGTCACCTTATCGATACGCTCCAGAATCTCATAAGGACCTGAGTACCCAGGAGACAACTTATCATTGTGTCCCTTCCGTAAGGCCACAATAGTGTTCCGCCTTACATGTGTGGCAAATACCACTCAGAGATATACATAATCTCCCACCTGGAACTCTTGGAAGCTTCTGTGCTCATTAACAAACTTGATAGCTCGGCTCTGAGCTATTTGTAAGTTCTTCTTGCACAAACTCTGAATGTTTCTAAGCTCAACACTCAGATCTTTAGCTTCCTCATTCAATGTTGCCTTGAGCTTTCTTACTTGCTAAACCCAGCTCAAAAGCTGTCTTGGAATGCCATCCAAACATAGCATAATATGGATTCATTCCAATGCCACTATGTCCTTGGCAAATGGGTGACAAAGTCCATAGAAATACTGCCCCATCGCCTGTCTGGAATAGGCAATGGTACTAATAGCCCACTTGGTTTTTCTCTGGGCACCTTTACTTGCTGACACTTGTCACAAGTCCTGCAGTACTCTATGATATTAGCTTTCATATTCCTCCAATAGAACCTTCTCTTGATCAACTCATATGTTTTCCTCCCCCCAAAATGACCAGCCTCCGAGTGATCATGATGGAAATATAGTACCTGGTTGATCAAATGGTCCACACGAGGAAGATACACATGGCCATTATAGTACAAAACTCCATCCTAAAATGAGAATGGTGGCTCTAGCTGTCCTCTGAGCTCCTGCACCTCAGCGTCTTGTGCTTGAGCATGTTGAACTACCTGGCTAAACTCACTAATCGTCCTTGTTAATGCATTACATAAGCGTGTTTGGAATTCTCTAACCATTGTGACTCTCTAACGCGTGACAAAGCATCTACCACTACGTTAGCCTTATGCTCAATAGGAAATTTGCCAAACTCCATGAGCTTAACCATCCAGCGAGCTTGCTGAGAGTTTAACTCTTTCTGTTTGAACAGATACACCAAAGTCTTGTGATCTGTAAACACTTTAAAACTTGCACCATAAAGATAGTGCCTGCAAACTCATAATGCATTAACAATAGCCAGTAGTTCTTACTCATACGTTGAGTATTGTTGCTCTGCAGGATTCAAGTACGACTCTTATAAGCAAAGGCCTTCCCTCTTGCATAAGTACAACTCCAATGGCCATTCCACTTGCATCACACGATACCTCATAAGGCTTAGAGGGATCTGCAATACATAAAACTAGTGCACGTACCAAAGCTTGTTTCAAAGCTTGGAAATTACTCTTCTCTGAAGCACTTCATGCAAAGGGAACGTCCTTCCTCAGCAACCTAGTTAATGGAGAAGCTTTCTTAACATAATCCTTGACATACTGCCGGTAATAACCAGCCATGCCCAAGAAACTCCGTAACTCTTCTGCATTGCTAGGAACTGGCCATTGCTCCACCACTACCACCTTCTGTGGATCAGTCTTCACTCCACTTGGCGTCACAATGTGACCCAAATACTCCACTTTGCACTGAGCAAATGCACATTTGCTCTTCTTTGCATAGAGCTTGTTCTCCTCAACAACTGAAGAACTCTTCGCAAATGCTGCACATGCTCCTTCATATTTTACTGTAAATAAGAATATCGTTGAGGAAGATCTCCACAAAGTCGTGCAAGTAGTCACCAAACACCTCAGTCATCAACCGAGTGAATGTGACTGGGCATTTGTTAAGCCAAATGGCATAACAGTGAACTTGAAATGCCCAAAGCTAGTGTTGAAAGCAGTTTTGTACATATCTGCCTCCTTCACAGCAATCTGATGATACCCACTATGCAAATCTATCTTGGTGAACACTCTGGCTCCACCGAGATGATCCATGATAATATCCACATGTGGCATGGGCATCTT
The DNA here is from genome assembly GCA_003024785.1 of Selaginella tamariscina. Taxonomy (NCBI): domain Eukaryota; kingdom Viridiplantae; phylum Streptophyta; class Lycopodiopsida; order Selaginellales; family Selaginellaceae; genus Selaginella; species Selaginella tamariscina. The sequence continues at coordinate 3,860 of PUQB01001092.1, forward strand.
GTCCTTCCACTGTTTACTTGTTGAGAGCTCTGTAGTCTATGCACATCCTCATGGTGCCATCTTTCTTCCTGACAAGCAATACTGGTGCACCAAATGGAGACTTGCTCAGTTGTATGAAGCCATATTCCAATAGCTCCATCACTTGTCTCTTAACCTCTTGCTCCTTAGCATGGCTCAGTCGGAATGGCTTACAGTAAATGGCTTTCATACCCTGTTCTAACACAATCTCATGCTCCACACCTCTTGCATGTGGTAAGCCATGAGGTAACTCAGGAGGGAAGATTAGCAAACTCCTTGCACAACAGCTTTGCTCAAGGTGATAGTAAAAGAACTTGTTTGGAGACTCAAGCTTTGTTCTAAACCAAGTGTCTTTCACTTCACTATACTCAAGCTTCATGTGCTTGGTGCTCCACTACACGCACTAGCTTCGCAAGAAAGAAAGTCTTCACCAGCTGGGTTTTGCCAACCTCTAGTTGTAACTCCTCCACACAAGCAATTTAGCTCTGTGTGACAACTAAGCCCTCAATCTCGTATTGAGGCACAATCTTTGTGCAGCTCCACCAACTGGTTTTGCCAACCTACAGCTGTAACTCCTCCACACAAGCACTGTAGCTCTGTGTGATAGCTGAGCCCTCAATCTCGTATTGAGGCACAGTCTTCATGCAGCTCCACCAGCTGGGTTTTGCCAACCTACAGCTATTTCCACACAAGCACTATAGCTCTGTGTGATAGCTGAGCCCTCAATCTCATATTGAGGCACAGTCTTCATGCAGCTCCACCAGCTAGGTTTTGCCAACCTACAGCTGTAACTCCTCCACACAAGCACTGTAGCTCTGTGTGATAGCCGAGCCCTCAATCTCGTATTGAGGCACAGTCTTCGTGCAGCTCCACCAGCTAGGTTTTGCCAACCTATAGCTGTAACTCCTCCACACAAGCATTGTAGCTCTGTGTGATAGCTGAGCTCTCAATCTCGTATTGAGGCACAGTCTTCATGCAGCTCCACCAACTAGGTTTTGCCAACCTACAGTTGTAACTCCTCCACACAAGCACTGTAGCTCTGTGTGATAGCTGAGCCCTCAATCTCGTATTGAGGCACAATCTTCATGCAGCTCCACCAACTAGGTTTTGCCAACCTACAGTTGTAACTCCTCCACACAAGCACTGTAGCTCTGTGTGATAGCCGAGCCCTCAATCTCGTATTGAGGCACAGCCTTCATGCAGCTCCACCAACTAGGTTTTGCCAACCTACAGTTGTAACTCCTCCACACAAGCACTGTAGCTCTGTGTGATAGCTGAGCCCTCAATCTCGTATTGAGGCACAGTCTTCGTGGACAAGCTGCACTCCTCCACTAACTTTGTTGACACAAAGTTATCACTACTCATGCTATCCACAAGGACTCGCACTGGACGCTCACCAAGTCGTCCCTCCACCACAATAGCACGTGTGTGTGGCTCCTCCCGTGCCATGTAGTTTACCTATTAAGCAAGAACAAATAGAAATTTACCTTGTGGTTTAGAGAAGTCTCTTTCGTGCTCCTCTCCACGCTCCATCTCCTAAAGCTTCTTAGGCATCTACTTGTCCTTGCTGCCATTGAAACTTTTGCCCTTGGGCTTGCTTCTCCTTGGACAATTTGCCTTTTAGTGTCCAATGTCTCCACACAGGTGATATTATCCTTCCCACCAGGCACTCATCTCGAACCTTGCCTCCGATACCAATTGTTAGGCTCCACTACGTACAAACTAGAGACCCTCACAAAAAATTGTTAGGCTCCACTACGTACAAACTAGAGACCCTCACAAAACCACCGACCTCCCCGAGCTGTCTCTAGTATCCACACGCTGCTCTCCAAAAGGCTTCCAATCTTCGTGTGCCCTTAATTTTCTTAGATCTAGGTATAGCTCTTTAGGAATATTCTAGCTTATACCTTTTTGGGGAATATTCTTTGATTCGTTACACGGGTCGTAACAATCAATTTGTGGAGGACAATGATGATGAGGATTGACCTTTATTTTGAAGACTGATACCACGAGGAGATATTAGACTGAAGGAGATGGTGCTACAAACCAACCAACCATCGTCACCGAAACACCCATGGAGTGTGAGGACACAATGCCATTGTACAGGTGAACCCCTAGTTTAGGAAATATCAATGAAAGGAGGTATACCATTATACATACATATGTATAATCCTGTGTACCATAATCCTGGTGAAAATGATAATTTTTTAAAATTTAAATGTGACAATGACACGTCCTTTTTAGACTGTGTGATTGGAAGTGACAGACATGCTTTTGTTTTAACTAAGCACAGTTATGTATGGCATGTCATGGGCCGGATTTTATTTAATAGTTTTTAGGAGGGACTTAGGATGCCTTATTATTACGATATAAAGAAAATTTAAGTAAATTTTTTTTAAAAAAAATATAAATTTCTTGTGGATTATCTTTAATCTAGATTAACATACTTTTTCATTTCAATGTACTTGTGAATGGATTTTTCATACCTACCGATTTCTTATTTAATATATTTGTGAATGGATTTTTAGTACCCTACGGATTGAAAGCATTAAAAAAATGTAAACAAAAAAAATACATGTGAAAGCTGTAAGCACATGGACCACACGCCCCCACTGTGTGTGTGTTGATGTTTATTAGTAGACTCTGGAAATATGACAATGAAGGAACTGATATATAGAAATAAATCAGCAAAGAGGTACATGTGTATCTCCATGGTTACAAACATGAATTTCATACAGCATCAGAGCGATGTATATTCGGTACAGGTCCTTTAAACCAGTATCTCCCACTTAAAGCCCAGTAAGCCAGAGTTGAGATGCATAGGACACCCAGAGCAACTGGTGTATAATTCAGTGTCTCGACGGTAACAGGAAAGGCTACTGGTAGGCAGAATATTACAGTAGTTAGCATAACCCAGAGTACAGCTAACCATCCAATAATAAGGGAGAACCTTCCAAGGTTGAATGGTCCCTGTATGAACCTGTTTCGTGCTAGTGTCACTCGGAGTAGTATTGGCAGGGAATATGCGATGTTCAATGCAATTGTTGCAATTGAAACTGTTGCTTGAAATGCCACTGCGCTCCCCAAGTACTGATAAATGCCCAACAAGTTACTTGTGTGTGTGTGTGTATGAGAGAGAGAGAGAGAGACAATAGATTATGAGGCAAACCTACACAAAAGTGTCTGCGCGTGTGTTATAGCTCATGTCATTATTTATATATTAATAAGATGCCACTTACTGGTAAAACAACGATAAACGCAATGAGGGTGCACATCCAAACTGCGTTAATCGGGACGTCCTCTTTATTCAACATGTGCCATAATCTCGAGAAAGGTAGAGCTCCATCTCTAGAAAATGCATATGTCATCCTGCAAACAAAGGTGTGTGTGTGTTTGGCGGGTACAAAGACGTACATAATGTAATAAAAAGGATATCATATTGCATTAGCACACCATCAGAACTTTAACTTACACACAATCAGCACAGAAACACATATGCATCTCTCTCAATCAATCAATCAATATATCTGTGTAGAGAGACACATACACAGATACTGTGTACTATATATAATGTGTGCATTACCTAGAAGTAGCTGTGACACCTGTCAATCCACACATAAAGATAGCACCACAAGGGATGATTAGCAAGTAAACGCCCCACTTTCCATTTCCGTACTGGCTCTTGAAAGAATCGTACACAATCTGTGCAACAGCATATCCCCTGGTACCATTGCTTGTGTCTAGTAAGTGTGGAATGTCCACACTTGTAAAAACTAGCGAAAGAATAAAGAACGTTCCAATAACCACTGAACCTCCCACAGCACCCACTATTCCAAGAGCACCTGACGTGTCCGCAGTCTTAGTTTCTTCTGTCTATATATACATATGTAATAAAATCAGTGTGTGTGTGGTGAATCGTACCATGTGAGCAGAAGCATCATATCCGAGAAGGGTATACTGGCTCATGAGAAGTCCTATTAAGAATATATATGGTTTACTATCTATTCCAGCCCCATTGTCCTCGTTGAAATGAGTAAAAACGAATGATGCCTTTTGACGTGGTGAAATTACTAGTAAAATGGTTCCCATAACAAACACACCTACACAACAAAGTACACGTCTCTCTCTCAAACATATGCATGAATTTACACATGCATACATACAAACGTGAGAACTTACCCAATATGTTCCAAAGAGCAGCCAGAGAACCCAGCCAAGATAGCCAGTGAACTGCAAGGCTGTTGATCAGCCCATCAACTAACAAAATCCCAGCGTACATGCCGATAGCAACGTATTTAGATGGATAATATCCTGCACTACCATCAATGAATGGCATGTATACAGATACGTATGTGCTATACATAAATATACATACATACCTGTGCAAAGAAGAATAACCACTTGTAATAGTCGCACTAAACCGAAAAAAACACTGGCTATTCCCACCCACTGCACTTCAAAACTTCAGCCATCAAAAATTTACATAACCAAATCCATTTACCTGTCCTACAGAGTTAAACCTGAAAAAAAAGAGACTGTGTTTGTGCTATTGGTATACAGAAAGATGCATAAAAGATAGCATATCTAGAGTACACTTATGCATGAACATGTATACAAATACATACATAGATATGCACTGCATATATACATGTCCATATATATATCAGAACAAACTAGTGTGTGTGCGGGTGTGTCTGAATCTATATTTGTAGAGAGATACGACTAAACCCTTTATATCGTTTGTCAATAAGTTACATACACATGTCTAATGCTTGTTTATATATAGAAAATCCCGTGTGTAATGTCTATATATGCATGTGTAAGTATGTATATGGGTCTCACCAACCAGTCATCCATGACATGAAAGGACCCCATCTTGGTCCTGCTAATTTGAAGCTCCAAAAATACAAACCGCCAGAAGTAGGATACGCCGAGCAAATCAGCCATCGAAAGAGCAATGCACATGCTGAATATACATACCAATATCCATCCATATACGATGGATACTGGTCCTCCGTATGTTACCCCGTGTTATAAGTTGTTGTGATCCCAGTTATTATTGATACACATGAGAAGCACAAGGACGCATTCCCCAAAAACCTGGAATTATTACCTTGAATAAGAACACACCCTCTCTATATATACATAATAACTAGGCACAGGTAGGTGTTAACGTGTGTGTGTGTAGAGAGAGAGAGAGAATTTACGATAATGATCGCTGCAGATCCTGCTTGTATCCAAGTTCATGGAGACGACGCTGCCCAGAGTCCATTTTTGCCGAATCTATAGCACACAACAACAAAAAGAGTTGTAAAAATATCCCCTGCATATCACGACAAGGATAGTGTCTTTTAGAACTTAACTGGAACTACCAAAGACTTTTCTTTAAATTATATGTAAATATAATATTTTGTATATATAGAATTCTCAGACTAGTTGATTTCAAAGATTGGCTATTCCTTACATATATAATTAATTTTATTATAATATAAGATGATACCGTGACATTTGCACTAAGAAATGAATTACATCATATTTTATAAATTTTTCAAAAGTCACGTTTACCAAATAATGCAGGCAAGTCTTTCCATATTCACGGCATATTTCATGGCCCATGAGTACTCACTGCACGTTTTCACAGAGAGAATAGTGAAAGTGTTGCACTGTGTACATATGCATATGAAACACACACACGCACACACTACCTGGTTCACCAATAATCTTTGCAGGAGCAAACTCCAGATGTGTATCTCTTACGAGTATTTCACGTGCTTGAGATAAACTTCGTAACAGTATGACAGTCGTAACAACCTCTAAGGGAATGAATTTTGAAAGGAAAAATGCCATATCTTCTAGAATGAATGCAATTCAAACCCAAAGCTTCATTTTCTAAAACACAAAACTTTAAAAATGGAGGAGCCATACAAAAGTAGCTGGGACCACCACATCTATGTGAATGTGATGTTTCTAGAAATTTAGGATGACTCTGACAAGGTCACACTAATCCAAACACTCACGACGACCAATATGTAATACTTATATGCAATTGTGAACTTTGGTTGGCGATGGTATCACCACCACCAAAGCAAATCGCTGGCACATTTGAGCAACAATCCTTGGACAAAGGCTCAGGACCTTGGCGAAGAGACCAGCCCCTGGACATGCGGCATGAATAAACAACAATGGCTGTCAAGCAGCACCGACAAATCAAAATAGGTGTCAAGCGACACTAATAACATACTAGATCCAATTGTCTGGACTAACCACCTAAGGCCTGAAGGACAACACAATGAGGAAGGCACATTAAGACAATTGACTCAGTACCCAATCATGATGAAGGCACCAACAAGAAGATGCCACTTGGGTTACAGAAAGTACCACCCAACCCACTATATAAGTGGGTAGGTGATTAGTGGGCAAGCTTTTTCTTCTTCTTTTCTGCATAAGGATTTGTCTTAACACATAAATAGGCTTAGATCAATGTCAATTCAGGGCATTTGCCTTGGGTAGTCAACCACTAGGGAGGGGCAGTTTATAATTCTATTTTGCAACAGTCATTCTTTCTTTTTATGCTCATGCTACCAATTGAACAATAGAGAAGCCCTCCTCTCTTTCTCTTTCTCTCACCCAATTGAAAACTCTCACTTCCCTACATAACTCTTGACCTGCCCAAATCCCCCAAGACATGGACCTTCGTAGCGTCTAGGTACAAGCCATTAATGCATACTCCCATACAGTCCAAGGAGATGACTAGACCTCATGCTTGGAACTCTGAAATTGGATGTTGGCAACAATGTCTTGATGATCACTGAAACCGCTTACATTCACCCCACATTTAGCTTGTGGAGTCCCCGACAACTAAACTCATTATTCTCATGAATTAGCGTAATTTTGCAAAGCCCTCGCCACCACTAGGATCAAGATAGAGATGCCACAAAGACTATTCTCTGCATCAATGCATAAAGTTTGAAAATTATGAGTACTACATCAAAAAGACTATCTAAAGAGGATAGGAGGGTTGTTACTGTAGGGATAGAGAGCGGTGCTAAAGTTGTTGGCTCTCTTCCAAAGGTTGTGTGACATGATCATATGTTTGGGGTAAGTCTACTTATAATATATACATTTCTAATTCCTTAACATTCACAAACCTTTTCATCCTTATGCCAAGGATGTTTGATCAACTTATCCTCGACATTGAGGACGGTGCTTGTTGATTAAGAGAGATTAGGCTGATTTATATTCGTGTCTCTGCAACACAATTACATAACGAAGAAGAGGGATAAAGTGGAACTAGCTAGGAGGGAAGGAAAGACTATTGTGGCAATGATAAATAAGATAAAGTAGGATATGTGGAACCATTGAATGACAACAATGGGCAAGTACTTCTCCATAGTCGATGAGAATATCAATGTGACAAAATTGTACAGAAGGTGACATAATTTCAGTGATTGGATGTAGGAAACAAAAATCTAGGACTGGAAAAATGATCACTTTAACACAACTTTCATTGATGAACATCGATAGGGGTCAAGAGTTCAAAAAAGGTCATGCAACACATGTTTGACTTTGTTAGAAAGAACTTTAACAATATTTAAATCACAGTGTTTTTAAGTCATGGCTATATATCAAGTGGATACATTTTTAAGTCATTAAGAAAAGCCTCACAATCTATCATGCTTTGACTAGTAGTATGGAGGGAATTGTGAACAAAATCACCAATTGACTCTAAGAGTTTTTGAATAAAATACAAAAAAATCACCACATCTCTTTTGGTACTCATACATTCTTTAGTGTATTGAAAAAGGACAAAACGGATCTCTTTAGTTTCCCACAAAGCTACATATAGAATGCTATTGAGGTAAGCATTAAGTTATGTATGATACTATTTACAACCTAAATAATGTAATATTTTTCTTCAAAAGGTTTGATAAATGTGATGAACATTGCTTGTCTCTCCCACCATTCATGTAATGGGCTACTTGTTGTTGATAAAGGGTACATTTACATTTGCATTCAACGACAAGTTGAAGCTGAGGTTCCCTTTGTGAATAACATGCAACGAGTTAAAAAGGTGTCACTCTTGATCTTGTTCCTCATAATGAGGTGGACAATATGCATGTGCCAAATGGTCTTAAATGGAAGGCTGCAAAGGGAAAAAGAGTGGCTACTTCAAATCAGAGGATGATGATGTTGATCACTAGTGAATGTTACAGATTGATGATGAGCTCTTTCTCTTTCTTACAATCAAATTTGATGAGTCTGGTGTTATGAGACTTATGTTATGTGATGTTGCAATTCTCGAAGCATCCATTCCAAGAATGAAATTTGATGATGTGAAACCCAATCCAATTGCTTTGGCTAGGTTATACAAATTTTACTGTGTCACCAAGGAAAGTACTCAACATGGTGCATCATCCTCCTTTAACGATTAGGCAAAAGGATCTAGGAAAGTGGTGTACCAACTGAAATGAGGATCCTGAGTCGTGGAACCTTGCTACGAACTTACTGACAATAACAAGAGCATTCTTTGTGGTGTGTGATATGTACCTGGCTGAACATGGGTATATCATTATAATTTGTAAAAGCAAATTGATGAAGCTCAATGCTCAAACTAAGTTTCACGTTCTATAGGATATATGTCTATTGAACTCTGATAGAACTAGTTGGGGATATGACGCAAGGGTTAAGGTATGTTATTTATTAGTATCACTTTCAAAATATGATGCCCACATTATAGCTTAAAACCTCCTCGGTGCCGAGGATGGAGTGGAAGCCAAATTATCATTTTCTTCCCTTGAAGAGGCACTCTATATAATGTGGACATCATTTATACCTTAAGTATCCATGACTATGATGTTATCCTCTTCAACTTTGATTTGATATACCTTACATGCAAATTGTCCAATCGAGCTTGTTGGTGTTAGTACAAAGAAAAGTCAATGATATGAAACCAAATCCCTTATAGATATATTTCAATGCCATTATAAATAATAACACTACACTAAAGTAGCAAATGGTTCTTACATGTAAGTTTTATAAATGATATTGTAAAAAAACTCATCTGATTAATTTAATAGGAGATAGAGCACATAAAAATCAAGGGCTCGAATGAACTTCTTCATACTACAGTTGACAATGCCAAGGGATTTCGTCATTGGCATGGATTTCATCATTGGCATGTTCATAGCCATAAGACTTGAATGTTGTGGGTAATGATTTGGATAATAAGATGTTTTATTATGTTAAAGAGACAGTGATGGACGTGCTAAAGGGTGAGCTTGTAACCGTTTCAGAAAATAAAATTGAGCAATGATAGCGATGATGATGAAGAATGGCTAAGCAATTAGAAAGACAAGTTGAAGGAAGAATTGAACGATGAACCAAAAGTGGGAATAGTCCCACCCCAAAAAGATAAAGAAAAACAACCCCTTCCATTGAACATGAGAAAACGAGAATCCAATTTTTAAATGAAGGTGATGTAGGTCCCCAAGATGGAAAGAATATGCCACTTTCCAAGTAGAAGATGAAAACAATCGCAGTAGAAGATGAAAACCCAAGATGAAAACACATCCAAGTAGAAGATGAAAACAATCTTAAAAATGAATTGACATCTGTTAAAAAATAGGGAGAACATTTTGTTGCGAGGATAAGAAAGAAGAATTAGTCATTTTAATTGCATCCAACTTTATCAAGAGGATAACCACTTAAGAGTGTCAATGATGCTGCAACAAGTGAAAATTGTAATAGACGAAGAGGTAGACCTAAGAAAATAATAAAAAATAAACAAACAAAACATATGCATGAACATTCTTGCTAAGTTCACTAACTCTAAAGTGCCTTTGTAGGGCCCTATACATCCTTGACACCAAGGGTGAATTTTATGAAAATATGTCATTTCTAACACATGATGTTGCATGAACCATCTTCAATGCCAAAAATGGTCAAAGAATACAATTCGAATACACATTGTTGCATGAACCATCCTTAATGTCGAGAATGGACTTTTACTTTATAACATTAACTCAATTAAAAAGTTTCTTTATAATTAAGAAACAAATATAGAAAATGATTTTTTTTTTAAATTTATTTCATTCAAGAATCATTTTATAAAGCTTCTCTTGCTTTAAGAAAAACAATCATCTAAAGATTGTACCACCTTTTCTTATACATGTCAAAAACTTAATTTTAATAAAAAAAACCATGTCCTTGGTGCAAAGGATAACTTTAAATATGAAGTTTTATATAGAAAAATGCAATTTTGCTTATTATTTCATAACTTGGAACACTCATTTGTACATAATTGTACAAATGTTTATATTGCAGCACATAGCACGCGTAAACATTTACATCAGCCCTAGTGGATATTTCTTAAATTTATAAAAAGATTAAAAAGATTACATTAGCCCTAGTGAATATTTCTTAAATTTATAAACATGTTCTAAAATTTTAAATTTATAATTTAATTTTAAATTATGTTCCCACAATGCAAAATGTGCAATGTATAGTTTTAGAGGGTGCACAATGCAAAATTATATTTATATATATCTTTATAAGTTTTATATTTTACATATATATACCCCTTTAAAAGTTGTAAATTTACATATATACCTTTTGAAATCTTTAATTGTAATATTTTAATTTTTAAAATAACAATATTAACTAAAAATATATTTTCAATTTATATTATATAGTAATTAAAGTTTATTAACTAGTAAATGTCAAAAAATTATCATAGTAAAAAATAGAATATTTTAAAAAATAATTATATTATATTATGATTATATGTTTAATAAGTTGTATTTTGGACCTAAATATAATAAAATATAAATTAATTATAAATTTTTATTAATTTTTTAAAAAGTTTTTTAATTTTTTTAATTTTAAAATTTATGAAGTTTTAAATTGAAGTTTAAGAGGTATATATGTAAATATGATAAATTTCAAGTGTATAAATGTAATTTTTACTTAATATTAAATGTGTGTGTGCAACAGTTAAATAATGGTGGTGATTCCCAGATATAAACTATTGTCCCCTCCAAGAAATTAATTTTATAAAGCATGTTATTAACCAAAATCATTCTTTTGTAAGCACAAGGATACCCATCAATCCGTTAGCTATTTCATAATGAACAGCTCTTGAAAATCCTGCTTCCAAGGCCACCTTCTCCAGCTCCTTTCCTGCAAAATACAAAACAACTTAAACTAAAAGAGATACCTAACTAAATATATAAAAACCTGTTAAGAAATTTGCAATTGACTGTTTCAGATATGCATACTCGTCCCGTAATCCAAATGGAGTTGCCACTGGCACCACTACATTATCCAGTATCCATTCCTGCAATACCCCATATATATATATATATATATATATATATATAGAGAGAGAGAGAGAGAGAGAGAGAGAGGAGAGAGAGAGACACCTGAACATTGATTGTGAAGACAGATGTGCTCTTGTTAAAATCCAAAATAGATGCTGTCGCGCCTACAATGAACAGAACTCCTTAGAGTAGTTTTATATGTCAAATGATTAATAATGTACTTATATATTCAACATATTAATGTATTCATTAGCTGTACCTGGTTTGAGAACACGGTATATCTCTTTTAAAGCACAAGGAATGTCTGTAACGTTTCGAAGACCATATCCCATGGTGACAGCATCGAATTCTTCACTCTGGAAAGACATGTTCAATGCATCTCCCAAGTGCCACCTGTGAATAAACTACTAAACTAAATTAATAACATTTATAATAACACGATCGTCTCTTACTCAATGTTCTGTTTATGTAAACACTTTTGCCGCTTTTTTGCCAAAGCTAAGAGTTCTTCAGCAAAGTCGAGACCAATCACCTATAACAGCAAGTAGAGTGTGTATGTATTGATCAATACTTAATATAATTGGTAACCTTGCCACTGGGAGCAACTTTGTCTGCTAAAAGCAGTGATAAGTCACCAGTTCCACAGCAAAACATCAAGTACAAGATCTCCAGGCTTTGCACTAAAAAAGAGCACTCATTAACACATATACACAAACCATGAAGAGTATGTGTATATATATATATGCTTACCTGCTCCATCGAACGGCCATTCTTTTCCAAATCCTGTGTTGCCCAAGGCTCAAGACATCATTTAGCTGTACTAGTTTCCTTTCATACGGTGATATAACACACACATGTATGAATGTGTATGCATCAATAATAAATTTGTATATATGTTTATGAAGTGGTTGCTAGAGAATATATATATATATATATATATATATATAATATATTATAATTATTTTATATGCATACACATTCAGACGTGTGTGTTATATCACCGTATGAAAGATGTCTTGAGTAATGTGTATATATATATATATAACATACATACATTATCATATATGGGAGCAACGCGGTTGAACAAAATTTGCCTTGGAGCTGCTCGCTGATCCAATTTAGCAGATATGAACACGTTTCTTTCGCCTAATACAATAATTAACAAAAATTAAGTACAATTAAGAGAAGAAATAGAAGAACCCACCTGCTCTATGGAGGCCAATATGAAAATGTTGCATCCCATTTGCCATCATTTGAATTTTGAATTTTGAATTTTGAAAAAAAGACCTAAATCGCTGTCCAAAATTCACAAGAAACAGGAGACAAAGATGTTCCTCCATTCAGAACGTGACGCGTGGAGTATATTCCCCACTTTGTTTCTATCTCATGGCTATGGCGTAGGTAAACTCCATTGGCGTTCTTCCTTCAAAGGTTTGCGCTGATTTTTCTGTTGTTAAATAAAATTATTAATGTGATGTAGTGATATAAAATTAGTAAATTGATGTATTTTATACAGTAATTTGCAGATTATTCACATATTCAAGATGCCGAGGAGTAGAGTGTCTGGGAGCATGAGTTCTCCAACTGTAGATTTTATAATTGATATGGGTAATCCATTTTAAATAGGATTGTTGATGGATTCCTGAAAATCGGAGCTGTAAGTGTGTGTGCGTGTGCGCGTGTGTGTGAATATACCCAACAGTGTTTTCTTTTTATTTGATTTTATTTATTTAGGTTAGTGCCGGACATGCTGGTGCTCAGGAAGCATTCAAGGTTCTGAAAAAGCGTAAGATGTTTTCTTTTCATTTTAATTTGTGGACATGTGTACTCTGTGTATTTTACTTGAATTTATACGTGCAGAGAGCGTCACCAAGCATGACTTGGAGCATACGGTATCTACATTTTAAATACGAATACTTACATGAATTTTACCTACATTTTGTTGTGTTGACAGCTAAAGAGCATGGGAAAGGAGGGAATCCATTGGGGTATGCATGTGCTTAGTCTTTTTTATTATGTCATTAAATTAATCTAGCATGTGTGCGTGCGCTCGCTATGAGAGTTATTGTTATTAATTTGTAAACTCTTTTCAGGCAGTATAGCAGGAGTCTACACGGGAATGGAATATGGAATTGAGCGGGTTAGAGGAAGGCACGACTGGGTAATGAACTATCGTATATATATCTTATATAGATAAATAGAGAGAGAGAGAGAGAGAGAGACGTATTTAATGTGTATGTTAATGTATGTTTTCTACAGAAGAATGCAATGCTGGGGGTGCGATCACTGGTGCACTTGTTTCATTTGGTGATAATCACTACAGTAGGGACAGGATGATTCAAAATGCCATCACCGGAGCTGCAATCGCCACAGCATCGGAATTCTTAAGTTATCTTACGTGACATCCTACTAAATTGCGGAGAACAATAACGTATCCAGCATAAATGAATCTTTTTCGTTTTTTAATAGTGCACACACACAACACACACACACACAAGTGTCCATATAATGGGGGTTCATGAGGATATCATTTTAAATACAACTCTTTGACGTTAGCTGGGAAAGTTGTTCACACACATGCACACACATAACGTACATGTTCATATTGTTACACAGCATCTCCTTCTGTGCATTTGTGCGTGCGTGTGTATCTCCGGGCTTGTATGTGTAATTCCACTCAAGTTCTAAGGTATGAAAATAGAATGACCCGATGCGCGTGTGGTGTGTGTCCGTTCATACCCCAATGGAGTCCCTCCTTTCCCATGCTTTAAATAAAAAGAGAGATATATAAACGTATTGTTTATAAATGAAAAAATTAATTAAAGAATATTTTAAAAGCCTATAAGAAATATATATTTCTTATTAATAAATAATGAATAAAATTAATGAGTTTCTTTTTTATAATTTGATAACATCCATAATTTTTTCTGTATTGAGTGATAAATATACTTTTTTCCCTTTATATAAAAAGTATTAAATAACTGAAATGGATTCATACATTTGTAGACAGTAATATTTAATTATCAGGTCATTCTAATTTTCATTGTGTTAAAGTCAGTATGGCAACAATTTGATTATTCTCGTAACATTAATAATAATCTTTTTTTTAATTTTTCACGGATTACTGTCTCTTTTTCTTTATTTTAATACAGTAACAATTTTGTACTCTTCACAGTTTACTATATTCTTTTTTTTCATTTTCTTTTTCTTTTTCTTCATTGTATCTTTATAAAGACGGGTTTGCCTTTTAAAGAGGACCTCAACAAACAAATGAAGACATAAAACAAAGCATTAAAACAATCGACTTTGAATTTTAAACTAAGTCATTCAAATTTAAAATTAATAAGTTAAACAAATTTGATGACACAAGATTAACTTTTTAAGATTTTTTGAAAAGTATTTACTTTAAGAACCCAATACAATCAAAACATTACAACTCTGACAATACTTAATTAGTTCGATAGATTTTTTTTTTTTTGGTTTGTACTTAATTTTCAGGCTTAATAAAGAAATTTAATTTATGAAATACTTTATTAACATGTAAGTAATGGTGATCATAAATATACTATCACTAATAATATTTAACATGGCATATGTTTGCCTCCCCTTACACATTAAAGTTTCAACTCTTGTATTATGACATTTATCAATATAATTTAATTTTTAAAGAATAGTTTTAATAAGAATTATAAAATGAATTAATAAATATGTTAATGTTTTATTTAAATCATATAATACTTTTTAAAATGGTTAAGTGAGAAATGCGAATGAAACATAAAAAGAAGATAATAACAAAAGTTAAAAAGAAAAATAAGGTAAAGAAAATAGAGTGCATGCCTTTTTATTTGTTAATTCAAATCGTGAAAGACCCAAGATAGTTAACAAATTAAGTATTAACATCACATTAAAAGAAATATTAATTAAATTTGAAAAAATTATAACTTTCACAAACTTTGAGAAATTAACACCAATTTAAAAATAATGATACAATAATTTATGATTTTGTGTTTTACTAATTGGTGTAGATGAATCACATAGTCAATAATAATTTATAATTGATAAAGCTAGCATTTACTTTATTATTAGTAAGGATTTTCATGGAAAAAATTACAATTACACAACTATGTAAAAAGGTTTTAAATTATATGTTATTGTAAATGCAAGTGAATTAAGATGCAATAATAAGAGGCATTTTAAGATTGGAGATTGGTTGAAACCTAAGTTTTTTGCTAAACGGTTTTTACTTAAACTATTTAAATTATATGATCAAAAAACAAATGTGTTTGTTTTTATTTAGTCAAATTATTATCAATACATCATTGTTGTTCAATTATTAAAATTTGTTCTTTGTGAGTAACACTTAACTCCATAAGAATTGCATTAGAGGAATTGTAGATTGAATTTCATAAGAATGGAATGAAAACAAAGAAGTCATTTGCTACTCATACTTTTAATGCCACTCAAACCCTATTAACACTCAACTAATTTAAGATTATTGATTATTAACATCTGATTTACCACTTTACCATATGCTATATGATTATCATGTCAAGCCATGATCCAGAAACAAGAAAGAGAGCAAGATTCCGAGAACAAGAAAGCTTGACTCAGGAGCAGGACAAGGAGTAGGACAAGAACTAGGAACTCAGGAACAAAACAAGGAGTAGGACAGGAACTAGAACAGGATAGGAATTAGGAACAAGACAAGAGTATAAGGTAAGAAGCAAGACAAGAATCAAGACAAGAATGATCGTAGAATGATTGGTGTTAATAGTAACTGATTATATAACAATTAGGTCAGAGCTTTTATGCTCACAACTCCAAGAGCTAATATGGTCATAAGCCTAATCTAGTCATGAGTTAAAAAATGGTGACCCTTATCCTGTAAGTATATCCTGTAGTACCTATAGGCATATCCTGTAGTAGGCATATCAATGTAGGTATATCCTATAGGCATATCCTGTATTATGTATCCGAAATCCTGTATTTTGTATTGGGTTGTGACAGCATCTCCTCCCTAAGGATGAATTCCAAGAGTCTTGGGATCTGGTTTAGCAAGATGATAACGCCGATGGAAGGCAGCAACCTTGGAAGAAGCATGGAGTAAATTAGATGCAAAATCCCAAGTGCGATCGGTAGGCAAATAACCTTTCCAATCCACCAGGTATTGAAGTTGGCGGCGATGAAGACAAGAATTAAGGATGGCTGCAACTTCGTACTCAAGTTCATCATCAATGACCACAGGGGGGAGAGAAGAAACACGACAAGGAAGAAAAGAAGGATGATATGGTTCCAACAAAGAGGTGTGGAACATAGGATGAAGCTTCACAGTTGATGGTAGCTCTAATCGAAAAGCTACATGATTGACCTCATCTGCAATCCTGTAAGGGCCCAATCGTTGAAAATCCAACTTAGAAGAAGGCTTGTTGGTGCGAATATGCCGACAAAGGAGCCACACAAAGATCACCAATCTTGTATGCAGATGCCGGCTGAAGATGAGTATCAACATGACGCTTTACCGTTCCTGTGCCTGTTAAAGATGAACTTGGAGATCATCCTGTACCTAACGAAGATGCTGGAAACGATCCTGTACTGCAGGAGTAGAAGAAGGAGAAGCAAGAGGAGCAAAGTCAAGACGTGGATGGTAGCCTATAAGAGCGAAGAAAGGTGTCTAGCTTGTAGATGCATGAACGGAGTTGTTAAGGCAAACTCCGCCATAAAAAGAAGGTCCAACCAGTTGTCCTGTTGGTAGCTAATGAAGCAGTGAAGATATTGCTCCAAGGTCTGAATTGTGCGTTCTGACTGCTCATCAGTTTTGCGGATGATATCCTGAAGAAAGATCTGTAATTTGTAGACTCCAAAAAGCTCTCGCAAAAATCTAGACATGAATTGTGGGCCTCGATCAGAAACAATGCTCTCAGGAAGATCATGATGTCGGAACACTTTGCAGATCATCAACTCAGTAGTTGTTTGGCTTGTAACCGTCTTGTTACATGGTAAAAAATGAGCCTATTTGGTGAAACGGTTAACCACCATAAGAACTGCATCAAATCCACGAGAAGGAGGAAGATCTATGAGAAATCCATAGAAATGGATCTCCAAGGAGCAGAAGAAAGGAAGAGGGCGAAGAAGACTAGAGGGTGCGTGACGAGGCATCTTCGATCTGTTGTAGGTGTCACAACTCCATACAAATTTTCCACAAAACCTCGCAACCCAAGCCACCAATAGTTGCGAGTCACCAACTCAATTGTCTTGGCCACACCAAAATGTCCTGTAGCCGGGGTATCATGACAATCATGTACCACACGAGTTCTGCAAACACCAACAGGAATACAGAGACCTTCCCGTACAGGAGTCCGTCCTGTATGGCAAAACTTGTAGTCTATACGGGAATTGGAGGAAGAGGAACTTGCAATGTCAGGACTAATGTGTGAGAACACATTCTTTGCCAAGTCGTTTGTAGCCAACTACAAACGAATGTCCTGTAGAAGTGTTGAATCTGCTGGAGCTTGATGAACCTGTAGTGCTGCAAGCCGAAGCCGATCAGGACACAATAACACTTGCTTTTGACAGTCATATGCAGGATCGCCGAGGTCGGTGCAAGGTAAGAGCGCCTAGACAATGCGTCTGCTTTGCCATTCCGAAAATCGGGCATGTAGACGATGACAAAATCAAAACATGGTAGGAATTCTACCCACCTAGCCTGTTCGACTGAGAACTCGAGCCGTTTAAAAAAACTCCAGGTTCTTGTGATCTGTAAGAACTTGTACAGGATGTGCAGCACCTTCTAGGAAGTGCCGCATTCCTCGAACGAATCCACAATGGCCTTGAGTTCCTTGTTATGAATCTTGTAATTGATCTCTGCTGAAAGGGACTTACAAGAGTGAAAGACTATAGGATGGAGTAACTTGTCTTCTCCAACTTGTGATAGGATAGAACCTACTGCAAATCTTGCTTCAACGAAGAAGGGACAAGAAGGATCAGGATGTGCTAAAATTAGAGCTGTTGTGAAGGCGTCCTTGAGTGCTATGAATGCATGTTCCACCTTGTTGGACTAAGAGAAATCTCCTGTGTTCTTGGTGAGTTCCATGAGAGGAAGTACACGCTTGGAGAAGTCTTGTATGAATCGCCTATAAAAGTTTGCAAAGCCAAGGAAACATTGGACGTCGCGTACAGACTTGGGCCTCTCCCACTCCACGATAGTCTTCACCTTGTGCATGTCCATGGAAATGCCAGCAAGAGAAATGATGTAGCCCCAGAACTCCACAATATCCCTGTCGAAAAAACACTTCTCCAACTTCGCATACAGGCCATGCTCGCGAAACCTCTATAGAACTAGTCGTACATGCTTGTCATGTGCTGCCTAGTCCTTAGAGAAAATTAAAATGTGATTGAGGTAGATCACCACAAACTGGTCCAAGAAGTCACGAAAATGTCGTTCACCATGTGTTGGAACACGGCTGGGGCATTGGTAAGTCCGAAAGGCATCACCATGTACTCAAAATATCTATACCTTGTACGAAAGGCAGTCTTTCACTCATCGCCTGGACGAATTCATACAAGATTGTAGGCCCCTCATAAGTCGATATTTGTGAACACCTTTGCTCCTCGCAGCCAATCGAGAAGTTCTGGGATCAATGGTAATGGGTACCGGTTCCAAATGGTGACTTAATTCAAACCCCTGTAGTCCACAACCAAGTGCAAACTCCCATCTTTCTTTTTGACAAAGAAGATAGGTGCTCCTGCAGGGGACTTTGAGTGACGAATGAAGCTAAATGCCAAGTTGTCCTCAATGTACTGGTGAAGAACCTCCAATTCTGTCGGTGACAGTGCATAAATTGGTCTAAACGGTAAAGTCTTCCCTTTCGCAAGATTGATAGGATAGTCGTAGGACCTGTGACTTGTTCCTGGATTGTGGCTTGACAGTTTGATAGTAACTGCTTTCATAACTCCCTGATTTTCAATTACCATCAAATTGTCAAGCCAGGATCCAGGAACAAGGAAGAGAGCAGGATTCCGAGAACAAGAAAGCTTGACTCAGGAGCAGGACAAGAACTAGGAACTCATGAGCAAAACAAGGAGCAGGACAAGGAACAAGACAGGAACTGGAGCAGGAGAAGAACTAAAAACAAGACAAGAGTAGAAGGCAAGAATCAAAACAAGAATGATCATAGAATGACTGGTGTTGATAGTAACTGATTGTACAACAATTAAATTGGAGCTTTTATGCTCACAACTCCAAGAGCTAATCTGGTCATAAACCTAATCTAGTCATGAGCTAAAAATGGTGACCCTTATCCTGTAAGTATATCCTGTAGTATATCTTATAAACATATCCTGTAGGTATACCATGTAGGAATATCTTGTAGGCATATCCTGTAGGTATATCCTGTATTCTGTATCCTGTATCCTTTATCCTCTATCCGGAATCCTATATCTTGTGACATATCATATCAATTTGTGGATGGTAAATAACCATTTTTGTGTTTAATTTATGGTTTGTCACAAGCAAAATTAAAGGTTTTACAATAATACATTAAAAAAACTTAAGTATATGTTTTAAATAACATTCTCAATCTTAAACAAGTGCTTATGTATTTTTATTACTATAAAAGATGAGAATCTTTGTTTAATTTAATTATAAATTACCAAGTTTTGAATATGATCACGAATCCAAAGAAGTATCTACTTCCTCTTGTTTTTTTATATGTTAGAGCAATTATATGGGGTTTAACATTTTATAAAAATTGATCTTTGAGAAACATTTGAATACATGAAAGTCAGAGTTCTAACATGATGGGTTGACTACCTAGATAAAGATTGTGGAATATGTGGGCAAAAGACCCAAGTAGACATGGGTCATCATGACCAGGGGCCCTCTTTATAAACATTAATTGGTTTTTGTCTAGTTGGAGAGGGAAAGGTTGTAACATTTAGTGATTTCATGTTCAATTTTCATCAAAGGTGAATTTTACTTAAGCTCAGGCCAATAAGGTTGGCGCACTTGTCCTCCCTCAATTGCCTTTCTCAAATGGGTGGAGAGTGTTATAGTTTGCCGACCTTATTGGCCTTACCTAACCAAACCCTTGGATCACCTTTCTCACATGTCTCAAATGGGTGGAGAGTGTCATAGTTTGCTAACCTTATTGGCCTTACCTAACTAGACCCCTTGATCGCCTTTCATGATCAACAACTTCAAGAACATGGGTTATTTATTAAACTAGACAAGTGTTGATAAGATTAACCATTAGTGAAGTTTTTGGGTTATATCATTTCAACTAAAGGTGTGCACATAAATCCAGCGAAGTTCACACAATTTTGGAATGAAATTGTTCCATGTGTGTTTGATATGCAATGCTTTTTTGGTTTTGTCAATTTGTATTTGTCATGGCTGAAGCCAATAATAGAATATGAATAGAATCGTTTTAGTGAAGAAAAAAAAGAAAAAAGAAAAAAAAAAGGAAACATACTAATTGTCATAGTTTTTATTATGACTCGACCTTTTACTTAGTGCACTTAGGTGTTTAGGGGTAGTTTGGTCGACTATCTTTAAATGTCGTAAGAAACTCTAAGCGAAGGTAACACTTACCTTCTAGAAAACCCACTCCCGATTTTGACGTCCTAGTTAATATGAGTTTGGCATGTTAAATAGGGTTAGGAACACCCCTAGGGTTGACCTAACCCTAGGGTTTCCCTAACCCACGCCCTAAAACCCCCACCCCCCTTGGGTAGGGTTTAGGGGTAGGGGTTAGTGTGCAAACTCATCTCATTAACTAAGGGTTGGCATTCCGTGCCAACCCACTTACACATACAGGAAAAGAGGGGGGGGGGGGGGGGGGGGCTCCATCACATAAATAAGATAGAGTATACGTAGGAGAGCTCCTAGGTTCATGACTGAGTTCGTTGCTCTTCCGCTGGTGCAAACTTTAGCTTGTGTCGTTAAGGTACAACCCTCTGTTGTGCTGCCAACTTTCAGATGATACGGGTACGTCCCACCTTCGAGGTAGCTTACCCTTAACGTTGGCGAATTCATGCCTAGGAGGTCTTGTCGGGATGCACGTTCGAAGAGACAGAGGTTGTGGCTTGTCTCCAGCCTCCTCCTTCACGTCAAGCTAGTTGTAGCACTCATGGCCAAGCAAAGCACATCCGTGTCCTTGACCGGCTGTGGGTGTGGGATCTTGTTTGACAAGTTCACATTACCAGTTCTTGAGGGTTCACTAAGGGGTTCTAGAGTTGGCATTTAGGGGCCACGTTTGTGGCACTTGGTGCAACTCTCGAATCTAAAGTGCTATGGCATGATAGCCCACATTGTGGAAGGTAGTGTCACATGGAGATGTGACACTGGGCTAGACGTCACACGATACAACGCCCGAGGCATGCCCTTTGGGGTTGTGTCATGGGTTTGTCACCAAGGGGTTGGATACTCTAGTAAACATACATGCTTGTGTTTGCACTAGGGTTAAACCTTGAGCATTCACTCAAGGGAGGTTAGGTCTCGTAACTAGGTGTGCTTTGGCACACCTGGCTAGGGGGTGTTTTTCCTTAGGATCTAAGGGTTGAACAACCTAAGCTCATTAGCAAAAGCCCTATCATGAGATACTCGCAAGGTCATGTACTTAGCGTTATTCAAACCTAGCCTTAGGGAGTTTGCTTAGCAGAACACTCGTGTCACCTACGGTGCCACTCGTGTCCTCACTAAGTACTAGCCCTAAGTCTAAGGTATGACTTAGCCACTCAAACCCTTAGCGGTAAGTCGTGGTTTAGGGTAGCCCTTGTCGCCCTAAAGGGTTGTACTCCTGGATGAGGGTGATTCCTCGAGGGGTAAGTGACGATGCCTTAGCTCTGTCACGGGGGTATGTGTGAGACACATCTCCTTTGTGGGTTAGGGCATGAGCCTGTCTAGGTCTACTAGAATGGATCCTAAAGTCTACTCGGGTTATCCTCTAGGGTTCAGGGGATGGTCATTGTAGGGGACTTAGGTAGGACTCTAAGTCTTTTGCCTAATTGGGCCCCTAAGTCAGACTCTTAGGGTTATCTTGGAAGACTTAACATTGCTTACACAGGGTGATGACGCGAATGGCCACTTGACAGCCACGTGTTGGCCCTTTGGGTTAAAACTTGACACTAATTATTTAGTATTAAAAGAGATCGGCCATTGAATCGGAATATTAAAACTTTAATCTTAGCCTCCTTTATATTAAGACTTGACATTCATGGATCAATGATTATAAACTTAAATCTGAACATATGGTTCTAAATTTGAATTTGCCTCATTATCCTAGAAATTTTAAAGAAATATTCTAGTGTTAGCTTATCCTCATAAGAACATTAACATCAAATTGGTATTTTTGGTAGTTCATGACACCTTCCCCCCTTCAATAATAAGTTTTACGAGTGGGATCAGAGTGGCATCTAAGTTTGTCTAGGTATTAAACATAGAATGTGGCAATGGACTTGTTGCAAATTACCTAAGTTCTCCACAGGTTCTCAAGTGCGATCACTAGGAGAAAGCTTACCATGAAGGAGCTTAGAGTTTAAAATAACATGAACTTCATATTTAGGTTCACCGTCGAGTTCAACAGGTAGTGCTAGTGGCACAATATGGTTGGGAATGGACTGGTATATATGGCTTATAAGGACAGAGACATAGAAAACTAAGTGGATCTTCATGATAAAAGGAAGTTGAAGATGGAGCGCAACCTTGTTAACTTTATTGATGATTGAAAATGGTTAGGTGGTTTGTTAGCTACGTTGAAAGAGCCAACCCGATCAATAGGGGCAGTTTGACGATGTTGGCTGGCATATACCTTGTGGGAGGCTTGGGTTTAGTGGAGGTGATGAGTTAACTCCTCATGAACAACTTGAAGGTGATTGAGGCGGTCTTCTACTGATGAGTTGACCGAAACATCAACAAAGCATGCAACGGCCAACAAGGATGCTGATCATGAACTGCAAAGAATGATGATTGATTTATATAAGCATGCACTGAGTTGTTATATGCAAACTCTTCAAGGGACAAGAGTTTGACCCAATTATCCTGCTGGTAATTGTTGACGCATCAAAGGTACTACTCCAAGGTATAAATGGTACATTCAAATTGACTATTGATTTATAGATGATACCTCAAAGACAACTTGCATTCAATATTCAAAAACTAAAGTAGTCATTTTCAAAACTTGACAACAAACTGAGGTCCATAATCGGTGACAATATCATCAAGCAAATCATGTAGTCAAAAAATCTCCTTAGACACCAAATTTGTTATTTTCTCACTTGTAATGAACTTTATATATTGAAGAAAATGAGCCATCCTGAAGAATCGGTCCACCACAATCAAAATCGCATCAAACCCCTTAAATCAAGGAAGGTCAATGATGAAGTCTATGACATTAACTTCTAAGGACTAGTTGGAATCAGCAATAGTTAAAGCAACTCGTATGAACGATGACATAGGGCCTTAAATCGACAATAAACATCACAAGTGCGAATACAATTTGTTGAAGTTGGAGTCACAAATAATCCTGAGTAACCAACTCGAATGTCTTGTGAATGTCAAAATGTTCAGCAACATAATTATCATGACAATCTTGCAACACTCAAAGATGACATGGGCCATTTGAAATATAAACAAGATTGTTATAAAGCACCAACTCATTATGGAGCTTGAACTAATTGTTTGTAGTCATTGAAATTGTATCGGGAACCAAAACTTGAGGCTCTATCAAAAGTAATATGGTTTAGAACATCCTGAGCAACTGGATTTGCTAATACAGTTGCATGAACCATGTCAAGAATGCTAGAATCTATTGGAGCTTGCAACACCTCAATAACCATCAATCTAATCCCAAAAGAACATGTCATTATTGGTTAAACACCATGTCACTGGAATGAAGAGCCAAGTAGAACCTTCAGGATAAAGCATTTGCTTTACCTTGTTGCAAACTTGGTTAATACATGATAACAAAGTTGACTGTATTAAAACTAACCCAACGAAATTGTTGTCGATTCAAAACTCGTGCCGATTGGAAGTACATAAGATATTTGTAGTCATTATAGACAATCACTTGATTTCCAAGAAGTGCTTCCATTCTTTAAATGAATCCACAATAGCCAAAAGGTTCTTATCATGTACATTGTAATTGATCTCTTGTGCGAGAAACTTGCAGAAGTGAAATGTTGTTACTAGGTGGAGTTCACCATCTTCACCGATTTGGGACAGGATGCTACCCAATGTAAAGTCCAATGCATTGGCCTCAATGACAAAAGGTCTATCAAGATCTAGATGAGCCAACATCAGAGTGGAAATCAAAACCTAATTCAAGGCATTGAAGGCAAATTTCCGCGTCTAGTGTCCACACAAATGGCTTTTCTTTTGTTTGAGTTTGATGAACCCTAGATGTAGTAGAAAACAGGCCCGTTTAGTGCACTTGGGTATCTAGTGATGGTCTGACCGAGTGTCATTAGGTATTTGCAAAAACTCTAGGCGAAGCTAGAACTTACTTTCTAGAAAACTCTCCCTCGGTTTGACGTTCCAAAGTAGGTTTTTCGTTAAAAGTATAGCTTGTCCAAATAGGGTTAGGGACACCCCTAGGGTTGACCTAACCCCACGCCCTAAACCCCCCTAGGGGTTAGGTTTAGGGTTAGGTTAGGACAACTCATTTTCACTAAGGGCTGGCATTTCCGTGCCAACCCACTTACTCACTTAGGAATGTTTTTGTATTTCTAAATACTATTTATATAGTTTTCTTCATAACTATATGTGGTAGTTCTCCACATAGATGACAGGGGTACGTCCCACCTTCGGGGTAGCTTACCTTTAACGTTGGCGAATTCATGTTTGGGAGGTCAAGCTAAGCTTGTGTCGTCAAGGCGCAACCCTTTGTTGTGCCGCCCAAACTTCCACACGACAGGTACGTCCCACCTTTGGGTTAGACTATCCTTATTGTTGGCAAGATCTCGCCTTTGTGATAGGGGTACGTTACTTCCAAGGAGCTAGTCAAATTCCTTGGTCCAAAAACCTGCTCGTAAGCTCAAAGGCGTTGCTCGAGTCCACGTTCCGCAAAACTAGTGGTCGAGGCCTTGCTCGGCCGTCTCAACCATGCCAAGCTAGGAATGACACCTATAGCCCGGCTCGTCTACGTATCCTGATTCACAAGGTGAGCCACGTTTGTGGATTAGGTCACTAGGGGCTTAAGTTCCTAAGGGTTGGGTTCCTAATATGAATTACTTTACCAGATTCCATGGGGTTTCCAAAGAGGGGATTCCAGGGTTGGCACCTGGCAAGCCGCCTTTGTGGCACCAGGTAAAAACTCTAACATTTGGAGTAGTCCTTCATGAACTTGTGGTAGAAGTTAACAAAGCCTAAGGAAACACTAAACATCCCATATAAACCGTGGGACTGACCAATCCAACACAATTTTCACCTTGGCAGGACCCATTAAGACTCTTTTCGACAAGATGATGTACTCCAGAAACTCTACATGATCTTGGTCAAAATTGCACTTTAAGTTTGGCATAAAGGCCATGATCCCAAAATTTTTGCAATACCTGCCAAACATGCTCCTTATGCTCCTCGAATGTTGTTAAGGTGCAATATCATAAACATGTCCAAGAATTTATGATAGATGTCATTTGCCATGTGTTGAAAGACAGTTGATGCATTGATGAGACCAAACGGCATCACCATGTACTTGAAATGTATGTATCATGTGCAAAATGTAATCTTCCACTTGTCTCTTGGGTGGATACTAATTAAGTTATACACACCTCAAAGGTTAATCTTGGTGAAATATTTGGCGCCAACAAGACACTCCAACAATCTCGGTATCAGTGATAGGGGATATTGATTTCATATTGTTACTTTATTGAGGCCACAATAATCCACTACCAAACGCAATGAGCCATATTTCTTTTTATAAAGATGGGTGCACTAGCTACAGACATTGAGTGTTGGATGAACCTAGTGGAAAGGTTCTCTTCGATGTATGCCTACAAACTTTAAGCTTTGCTATAGAGAGCTCGTAAATCGGTCCCCATGGGAGTTGAGCACCTTTCACCAAGTCAATAGGGTAATCATATGGTTTGATATTATAGGAGTTTACTGGCTTTAACCTTGTAGCATCATTAACCTCATTTTACTTAGCTGGTAACTAAATTAAAGACTTGCTTGAGCTAAACTCAGATGATAGGGTGATGGTTACAGCAAAAATTATTGAAGGATCTTGCTTACCCTCTTGGATAAATTCATCCAATGAGATTGTGCAAACTCGTAAATGCTCCAAAGCTAAGTCTAGAGAGTTAGAAACCATGACATCCCTCAACAAACTGAAACATTACTTGCATCAGTCAATGATCAGATTGCACATCTCAAACCACGTAGTAGCTAAGCTTGAGCCTACCTTATAGTTGTCACACTTATATAACATTTCATCCACTTGTCTCATTTGTTTTTGACATTCTTTATTATGCCACTTCTTAACGTTGGTGATTGTATTTCTCATTCATTAGCTTTACATTTTTTACTACATGTCGTTAGTTCTATTATTCAAACTTGTGAACATGATGTGCATGCAATCCAACTCAGACTATAGTTACCAAAGTCATTGCTCTAACACAACATCAGCTTGATTCAATTTTTAAAGATTTTAATTCAAACTATCAAGGGCCAAAAACAAAATATGAATCAAACATTGAATCTTTTTTATGAAAAGAAAAAATGAAACTTAAACAAGAAAATGGTTCATAACTTGTGTTAAATTGAAATGTTAAAATCTTAATTTTAATTATTATCAGTATGGAACCTTCTAGAAACTCATATGAGCCATTAATTCATATGCATGATCTAAACCACTAACCTTCAAATACCGTAATATAGTTTTTGCTTGTATGATTGCTTATGCGGTGAGTGTGTGGCACTTATTATACATAAAATGTTTTTAAAATATTTAAGGTATATTTTAGCATCGACATTAACATTATATTAACATATTATGGTAATTCATGACAAAGGATACTCATTTTGCTTGATCTTCTAAAATAAAATCGACTTTTCAATCCTTAAATAATGCATTCACAATTGCTCTAATTTTAGCTCATCCAAATGTGTTCAAGCCATACAATGGAAGTAAATGCCTCAAATTTTGCTATAGAGGGTGTCTTTACACATGACCCAATTTCTTTTCATTTGCAAAAATTTACAACACAAGAGATTAATTATGATGTTTATAATAACGAGATGCTAGTAATTGTGGATTCTTTTGAAAAATGACATTGGTTGTTGGAGGGTTCTCCACATGAGACTATTGCCAATAATGATCACAAGCATCTCTCCTTAATTGATGATAGGCACAGTAAGCATAATCCCTTGCACATTTTCAGTATAATATTCTTTATTGATCATGAGGCATAATGGCAAGGCTTATGCTTTTTTCAACAAAGTTAATTGGCTTCCACCTTAGGTGATTTATCTTTTGATCAATAGAAAAAAGTTGTTTTAAGCTGAAGCAGTTTATGCAAGTGCTTTTAGCCATTTTTTTGTTAGGGTTTTGACTCAAAGGGCTAACACATGGCTACTATGTTATAATTTTTATTATGATTCCTCTTTATTTAGATGTTGATTATTGTTACTTACTAAACTATGTTGATAAGCTAGGTGTAGAAAAACTAGGCTTGCTTAGTGCACTTGGATGTTCGGTCGGGTGTCATTAGGTATTTGTAAGAAACTCTGGGCGAAGCTAACACTTCCATTTAAAAAGTTCTTACTATGATTTTTCGTGTCCCAGTTAGGTTTTTGGTGGTTTCGGTGAGTTTAGCATGTCAGATATGGGTAGAAACACCCTTAAGGTTGACCTAACCCCACGCCCTAAACCCTCATGTTAAGGTTTAGGAGTCAATGAGTCATTAATTAACTCACCAAGTATATTCTCTTTAGGAATGAGATTCTGTGCTAGCCACTTATGTAAATAGGAAAACAGGGCGGGGGGCTCCGTCACATAAATAAGGTAGAGTATGTGTAGTAGAGCTCATGGGTTCATGATTGAGTTCGTTACTTTTCTGCTAGTGCAAGCTTTAGCTTGTGTCATTAAGGTACAACTCTCTATTGTGCACCAATAACAGGGGTATGTCCCACCATCGGGGTAACGCACCCTTAATGTTGGCAAATCCATGCATGGAAGGTATTGTCGAAATGCATGTTCCAAGAGGCAGAGGTTGAGGCTTGTCTATAGCCCCCTCCTCCACGTCAAGCTTGGTGTAACACTCATGGCCAAGTAAGGCACATCTATGTCCTTGTCCAAGTGTGGATGTGGGATCTTGTTTGATAGATTCACGCTGAGGGTCACTAAGGGGTTTAGAATTAGCATTTAGGAGCCACATTTGTGGCACTTAGTGCAACTCTTCAATCTAAGGGGCTATGGCATGATAGCCCACATCATAAAAGTAGTGTCACATGAAGCTGTGACACTAGGCTGGACGTCACATGATACAATGCCTGAGGCACACTCTTTGGGGTTGTGTCATGGGTTTGTCGCCAAGGGTTGGATACTCTAGCAAACATGCATGCTTGTGCTAGCACTAGGGATGCTAAGCCTTAGGCATCCACTCAAGGGAGATTAGGTCTCGTAACTAGGTGTGCTTTGGCACGCTTGGCTAAGGGAGTCTTGGAATCCAGGGTTGAACAACCTAAGCTTGTTAGCATGAGCCCTTCGTGAGGCACTCGCAAGGTCATGTACTTAGGGTTATCCAAATTTAGCCTTAGGGAGTTTATTTAGCAGAACACTCGTGTCCGCCTATGGCGCACACTCATGTCCTCATTATGTACTAGCCCTAAGTTTAGGGTATGACTTGGCCACTCAAACCCTTAGGGTTAGTCATGGTTCAGGGCACCCCTTCACATCCTAAAGGGGTTGTACTCCCAAATGAGGGTGATTTCTCAAGGGGTAAGTGATAATGCCTTAGCTCTGTCATGGGGGTATGTGTGAGACACATCTTCTTTGTGGGGTTAGGGCATGAGCCTGTCTAGGTCTACTGGGATAGGATCCTAAAGTTTACTTGAGATATCCTTTAGAGTTCGGGGGATGGTCATTCTAAAGGACTTAGGGGGGACTCTAAGTCTTCTGTTTAATTAAGGCATATAAGTCAGACTCTTGGAGTCATCTTGGAAGACTTAACGTTATTCACAGAGTAATGACACCAAATGGCCACTAGGCAGCCATGTGTTGTCATGTGTTGGCCCTTTGGGTTAAAACTCCGACATACTAAGTGACCATCCAACATTATCACCTTATGTGAGTAATACCAAGTCTTTTAAAACAACCCTAACAACCCCTAAGGTTAGGCTTAGATTTTTAAGCATGCAAGAGACATAGGGATCTACCTTAAATCCCCTAGAGTAATTACCCTCAAAACCCTAGAGAATAACCCTAGTGATAACTCTTCAAGAGACCTAGATAGGCAAAGAGAGACATTGTCTCTTGCATATACCCCAAGACAGAGGCTAAGGTATCATCCCTTTGTCACGACCCGATATAGATATAGGATATAGGATACGGGATACGCCTTATGTCTACAGAATATACATACAGAATATGCTTACAGGATATACTTATAGGATAAGGGACATTATTTTTAGCATTAGCTCTTGGAGTATATTTTTAGTTTATGCCTAGATTAGCTCTTGGATAGCATAAAAGTTCCAACCTAATTGTTGTACAATTAATTACTATCAACACCAGTCATTCTATGATCATTCTTGTCTTGTTCCTTGCCTCTTATTCTCGTCTTGTTCCTAGTTCTTCTTTTGGTGAGTCAAGCCTTCTTGCTCTTGGATCGTGGCTTGACACCTTTGTAACTAAAGGAATAATTCTCACTAGAGTGTACAACCCTTATAGAATATGTTGATCCATAATTAACCCTAAGGGTTTGTGTGGCTTAGAGGAATCACCTAGACCTAGAGTTGACAAACAAGTGTGTGTCATAGGCATATATGAGTGATTTACTAACAAGTCCCTAAGGCTAAGGTTGAATAACCTTGAACAGGCGATCGTGCAAGTGCTTTCATGAAAGGGCCTTGCTAACGAACTAGATTATTTAACCTCGAGCATGTTTACACACCCTCAAGATGAACACCCCTAGTCAAGTGTGCTAACAAGCACACCCAATTACGAGATCTAACCTTAATCGAGCACAACATATATGCTTGCCAGACCCTCAATGTTGAACCATGTTATGACCATGGGGTTATACCTTAGGTGAGAATCCATGTTATGAACCTGTTTGTTAAGAACCCACACTCAAGTTGGACACATGGAAAAAGATGAGGTCAGAGCAAAGCCTCTAGGTCTCGCTTTACTGCCCTTGCTTCCCCTACTTTCAACTTGGAAATAAGGTGGGTTGTTTTGGTGAGATTGACCTATTACATGCCATGTGTGAGAAGCTAGACTAACTATATTGCATGTTTCACTTTTGAAACTATATCATGCTTCTTCTAATTTAGTGCCACCATCTCCACATGTTATTATTAAGTATGAATATGAATTTAAAGTAAGTAATGTTTAACTTTCAAACTTTCCTAGGATGACTATATTAGTTGATTAAATATGTGAACCTACCTTTTACCTTCCACGTGCTTCAAATGTAATTATTGATTTTATCAATGGTAAATGAACCTTACACAATTAAAGCTTTTTTTCATAAAGTATTCTTAAATACTATGATATTCTTGATTTTGATATCAAATCATAAATGAATACTAAATAAGTTTGAACCTTTAAATCATAATAAATACTAAATGTAAAATAAAATATATTTTCACTTAACATTTTAGTATAAGGATTATAAGATTACACATTCGTTGTACATTGATTTTCTCATTTCTTCTTTTATATAAAAGTTTTATGCTTCTTTTCCAAGTCAGTCCTGACATTTCTTAATAAAATGAAAAAACCTATATTAAATATTTATATTTAATGGTTTTAACTATATTAGGTATATTAATTGATGCTATTTTTTTAATTTTTAAAAATCTTTTAAATTAAATCAATCATTTTTCTTGTAAATTGTTCAGAAAATTTTATTTCAGCTTCCAATATAAGCTTATAAGGATCAGGCGACATTAATTCAGATGTTGATTTATAAAAGTAATGAACAATAAATCGGACTGAACTAATTATCTTCATATTTCTTCTTTCATTTGAAATGAAGCAACATGTGTATTACAAATCTATATTATCTGGCTACACTAATAAAATCTTTCCGAAGTGCATGCGTTCGTGCATGTGCGGTCGTGTGTAGAGAGAGAGAGTGCGGAGAAACAGATCAGTAACAACATCATTATCTATGTAACAAACACTCTCTTTATACAATCGCATTCAGCACGACTTAATGTTGTACATCCTCACCCTTTTTCCCTGTGTATGGCGTCATATACATAGTCATACGTTAACATCGTATAATAACTTATACGATGTTGTTTAGTTTTGGAAGGCCCTCCTTATGTCCACGTGCAGCAGCTTTATCCCCATTGTTTTCAGGCATTGATACATAAATTCTTGCTGGAAATCATTCCGACAGGGACAATGGTGGTGCTCGATGAGGAAGGGACCACTGTCTACAAACTTAAAGGGGTAAATGCCACTTTCCAAACCAACTCAAAACTTGACATGTCAATTCCTTAGTAGAAGACAGATCCAGCGTCCCATCAAGTCAAGAATCCATGGAGAGACCACCTCTGACTAGTAGGCTGGTACGTCACACAGCTCACACGCCCAACGTGTATACATATACACATGTATTCGTAGAATATGGTAACCAATATATAAAATTTGCTTTTTATTTACGTAACACGATAAAGTATTGAGAGAGTATTACACAACTCCTATATATATATATATAAAATTGGTATTTAGAACATGCTACCCTTAAAACCCTATGTGAACTTTTCATTTTCAACTCTAGACAAATGCACACGTGATGCTTGTAAGACCAACCAACCTTTGCGTTTGTGTATGTCCAACAAACATCCATGTGTGCATTAAAGCATATTTAAACGTTTTTAACACGACTACTATGACTATTATTAGATTGATTCTTGTGAATTATAAATCTATAATAAATTCGATTGATATATTTATTCGAAATAAAGAATAAATATACACTTGATGTGTATGTATAAATGTTATTTATATATATTTAACATGAACAAGGGACTGGAATTTCTGAGTTTATGTCTACGAAAAGACAGATTTCTATATAAAAAAATTGCATTTTACACCACACGGTAAGTTGCATTTGACATTTCAACTTTCAACTCTAGACGAGTGCACCCGTGATGAGTGAAATTCAAATATTTGACAGATAGGTATGCGTATACGTGTACGAGGACACGTGTATAGCACCCATGGGACTGGATCAAGTTCATCCTGTTCAACTGCTCAGCTCAATCTTTTCTTTTTTGTATCTGGGAAAAACACATGCAATATGGATGTACAATAAATACACATTTGTTCGCAACGTGTATACATACATTATCGTCATCTGGCCTTGATCTCTTTGTAGGCTCCACAAGCATTCAAGCAGACCAAACTCATATGTTCTCAAACGGTGACTCTTCAACTAGCACCCATTAAAACAAAGCAGTTGACAAGACCGTACGAACAGCGACGTGTAATAGTTGACCGTGCGTAGGGTACTTAAAAGAACCGTGACAATGTATGCAAAGTGGGGCCGTACCCGGAAGATCCAGTCCGATAAGCTCGACGTGTGTGGTACCCGTTTGCTAAGTAGACAACGAATAAACGATGTAGTTTCGTGTTTGCATTGAGAATTTCCGTCCCGCTGTAATCCAATAAGTTAGTTTTTCCTGTCCAATCTGTTAAAAGTCTAAATGGGCCCCAAAAACATCACGCGCGTCCAAATTCAAATTCAAATTAAGGGAATATTCCTAAAATATAGGGTTTTTGTTGGTTTTATCTTTGTTTCAAGCCAGCCGCCTCGATCTACATGCCGAATTGTTACAATACATTTGATCCGATAACGAAAGCATGCTAGAATATGGGGCAATGTGTAAAGCTTTTTTATCACTAAACCCAACAAGTTCTCCCCGCTGCACAGATGAATCCCATAATAACTGTTCTTCATAATGGGAATTCGCTGCAGGCACTTGTTTATAGAAAACCTCAAGCAGAACAAACATATGGAGACACAAGAAAATATTAACTTGTAACAAATGCTTCAAGAGGGCATATCCCATAATGATGACGTTGTTGGTAGCCTCAATAAATCTGGTTAAACCAGGGTTAACTTATCTGATAAGTAGCTTGGTTTAGCAGATGCCCATAAAGGGCATTAAAAGTTTAAAGAAAAAACAAAACACGGGTTATTTTCAAGCTTCGAGAAACTGTTGGCTTGTGAGAATGTGAATTATCTACACATCCACATCGGACACAATGTCGAGGGCACCAACATGGACCATCCGATATAAGTTTCAACCTTCCTAGACAAGTTCCATCAAATAAATATAAAATATAATCTTTGAAAATGTGTGGTACAACCATATGCAACAATCGTATATATAGATCCTCTTGTAGTGAGAATTTCACTCTATTTTCCTTTTACCTCTTCCCCTCACTGTTGCTTAAAAGCCACAGAGAGATATATCATCTGGAATACTGTTCGCATATATATAGCTCTGTTGTTTGTATAAAATTTTCTTCAATCTCTCCCTGAATCATCGACTAGACATGGCAACATTCAGAATTCAGATGTTTCTTGTGTTATTATTGCTCCCTTGTCTATGCATTTCATCATTAGAATTGCCTCACAGGAAGCTCCTGCAACACGAGATGAACACAGAATTCGACTTGAGGAGATTCTTAAGTGCTTTAGTTTCTCTTACAATTCCTGATGGTGTTCACAACGAGAAGAGTCCGGTCTTGGTTGCACAGTTGCACAGAGTTCCGAGCAGTCCCAACCCAATACAAAATGAGTAATTTTGATACACACACAAGCATACACATATAGATAGCATGTTTATGATGGTTTCATGGTTTTACACAGATTTACAGATGAAGTTCATCATTGAAGTATTATATAAGATTTGAGGGGATGAATCAAGGTTGGGAGCAAGGATTTGTATATATACTTTGTACAGATGCGTTGTTTCAAGCAGAGCAACAATATCGAGTTCCAACTTCTTTGGAGTCAATATAGCACCTCTCAAAGGCTGTCAATGATGATATAGGAAATGTTCATAGTAAGCTTAATGAATGGGAATCATGAGCTAGATTATTGATTACATCATCATCTTTTTCAGTTCCTTTTCTACCTTACATAGTTTAATATAGATATATATGCATGCGTATATGTATATGCGTGTTATGTACGTATGTTTATGCAACGGGCATGGAACCATCCATGTGATACATTTAATATACATGTGTGTATGTGTGCGCCCGCGCGTATGCAGACACCTGTATATACTCATTTGCATATGGATAACGCACAACTTGCAAAAAGTGTGTATACATGTCTTATGTTTATATATAGTGTGTGTGTGCGCGTGTATAATATGTGTGTGCGTGTGTATGTGTTTATATAATGTATTGTTGAAAGACAAAGTTCATATACATAGTATCAGTATAATTATGTAGCACAAACATACACATACATAATATGTGTGCAAACCATGCACATACATACATACATATTATATATAAGGCCAAAAACTACACCTGTGTTTGGTATTCTTTGCTCGCCACTACATCACCAAGAAAACCAACGCAAAAGTGGAAAGGTACCTTGAGCACGTAGACAAGGGTGAACAGTAAAATAGTATTTAATTTAGCCCACGAAGTTGTTAAGGGCAGGTTTATAAGATTGGTGGAGCCACTCCACCCCGTGCACAACAGCTCTATAGAATTAAAAGATTCCTTACATACATATGCACGAACGATATCTCAAGTTCGTACATGATTCATTTATTTGTGGCAATGTAACAATCGGATGCCAATCACTATTATATATATATATATATATATATATATAGAGAGAGAGAGAGAGAGAGAGAGAGAGAGAGATGTATAAGTTGCAAAAATATTAATTAAATGAAGAAGTGACTGATTGATTTCGGCCCGTGAAGCTTTAGAATGTCAAAGGATGTAAACCAAGCAAAGGGGCCACAAGTATATAGAGGACAGATTGCTCGGGGACAAGGCACAGCGTTGAATTGAGGGACACACCTAACAAGGATGCCATAGACAAGTGCCTTGCAAACAAAACAAACTAACTGTATACTGATTACATTTTAATTTAAGATATTCAAGATTTCTTTTGATTTTTTTTGATTTTTTTTACTTGGCATGTTTTTATGTGCAGTTTCAAAGTGATGATGTAATGCCGTGTTATACATTGCAAAACTCCTTTGAAAAACCCCCGTGGACTTTGGTGCGTTTGCATGCGTATGTACATGTGTGCCCCAATACAGAATAGAGTATTTTGAATGGAGTTATAACACACACACACACACACACACACACACACACACATACACAAAATGTATGTGTTCACTGTAATTCTGACTTATATAAGACATATACACACACACGCACATACATAAAACGTCTGTGTTCACTGGTTGTTGACTCATAAGGCCAGAGGATGTTGATGCGCACACATGCAAGTTAAAGAAAATGCCTTCGCAATATTTGTTAATGAATGCATAGATGCAATATCAATGCTGCTACACACAGGCGCGTGTGTGCATATGTGTGTTCGTGTGTGCATGCATGTATGTGTGGGAAGCAGCATATGTCTATGAAAAACATACCCTGTCAAAGTTGCAATGGTGCGTTACCTGCGTAATATTTTCTTATTGTGCTTGCGTGTAGAATGTGTAAAAAACTTGTGTGCGTGTGCGGCGGGGAAAACGTGGTACTGCTTTTGCGGCTTAGAATTTGTTAGTGAAGATTATATATATATATATATAGATAGATAGATAGATAGATAGATAGATAGAGAGAGAGAGAGAAGAGAGAGAGAGCTCCTGTGCATTAAGGTTATGAGCGTGTTCTTGGACTTGTTCCAAAAAACATTATATTAGAAGTTTGGCATTTGCAAATATTGAACTAAAGACTCGCTCAGTTCTCTGGTTTTATGACATTTATATTTGCTATATTTGTGTGTGTGTGTAATGTTGTACATTAAATGCATATTATACATGTGTATGCTTATATATGCATATGTGTTGAATGTGTAATTACATCTTAACTTACGTCTCTCTCTCTACATTCATAAAGATATACGGGGCTGACAGGCATGTTATACCCAAGGAGTTGTAACCACTGCTATGCTGACGGCGATTTTGCAAGGTAGAGTGGACAAAATTGGCAGTTAAAAAAAGACTTGCCTGATGTTTTCCGGTCTTTCATATGCAGGATTCATATTCTTTTTTATTCCAAAACGACGTGCCAACCAAATGCGTACCCTGACCAAGTGAAAGAAGACTTTCTGCAGGGTATATATATATATATATAACATATGCACTTGCTCACGCACGCAAACACACACATGTGTGTATGTTATTATACCAGAGAAAGAGCATACCTGTCCTCTCATAAATTTACAGCTTCTGAGACTCTGCTACGACAACTAAGGAGGGATGGTCTGTAATGATTGGAATTTGCATGGCCCAATGTGTGTGTGTGGCTATGCCAAATACTTAATCGCAATAATATATATGTATATGTAATATTGAAGGTATATATAATCAAATTTAATTCTATATAAATACTTATATATGCGGTATTCTGCATATGTGCATGCTATATGTATATATGTATAACCCAAGCCTAAATGAACGTGATGAACGCACACATACACACATGTATATCGATAACACAATTAAGTCATACAAATAGCAGAGGATGGATGTGCCCCTATATCATGATATATATATATTATATATACTGTATATAAAAATATAAAACAGTGGTCATAATGTGAATGAGGCTTACCAGTGTGAGCAAGATACCTTGAGAGTGGGCCATGCTTAATTCAATCATTTCAGAGTATCTCCCGGAATCACTCGTTAATAAATGCATATATATATATAATATATAATAGACACACACACAGATACACGGGTGTGTGTATTTGCTATATACATATATACTATATATGAATGTTTACAGGCAGTTTCTGAGATTCACTCAGTGTCCTGGCGTTCTTCTCTGCAAGTGATGTAGAATGTTTCATATTATATGTATACACATGCACACACATACACATACTGTCACATATGTAATCTCTGACTTGGTCTTTAGTCTTTGGTCTATATGTATTTTCACGTTTGTCTTTTCTGGTGGTTTTATTAGCATGGCCAGCTAGGGGATATCTGCAAGTCGTTAATGTAAATTTACATCAAAACATGTACATATACATACACTGTTTAATTCCTCATATAATTGCTTAATTATTTTGCAGCTGTTTTCGTCACAATATTCAACATACCAGGGATTTAAATAAAAGAATGATGGTATTAAATTACAAA
Organism: Selaginella tamariscina; assembly: GCA_003024785.1. Taxonomy (NCBI): domain Eukaryota; kingdom Viridiplantae; phylum Streptophyta; class Lycopodiopsida; order Selaginellales; family Selaginellaceae; genus Selaginella; species Selaginella tamariscina. The sequence continues at coordinate 41,738 of PUQB01001092.1, forward strand.
TATAGAATATACTTAAATAGTTTTCACAAAAGTCCAGTACATTCTCCCCCATGCACACTCCCAGAGTTCATGTCATACTGCCTGACAGACAGTCGAGAGAGACACTATATTATTGTTACGTGACCAACCACACGTATTGGAGACGAGCATTGTCAGTCTGTGTTGACGTCGATATATATATATATAGATATATAATATAGATTAAAAACACGTACAAAAACATAAATCATGCACATTGCTATGAAATCAATGAAGAAATACATTGGTGTGTAGACACACATTCATATATTCTTTCCTTCTTCACTTCAACGTATATGCACACACGGAAACTGGCTATTAAGTTAATAACATACTTTATTAACAATGTAAAAAACCCATAGAAATGATGAGTATTATTATTTTATTATAATTATTAAATATTTTAAATTTAAATTGAATTTAACGACCGCTGTAATATGTGTACATGTACACATGCACGTATATGTATATAAAATATTTGTATTTCCAAGTGCATGTATTGCAGGTCGTTCCTTGGGTCAGGCTTTTGTTTAATTGGAAGGTGACTGATGGACATTGGAGAAAGTAATCAGTGTAAATAGCGGTACGTGTACGTATATGTGGCCTGGATACGGTTCCTCAGTAAAAGATTTACCTTCATTACATGATTCCTTATTGTTCACATTTCACACGCACACATGTTATGTGTGTGTGTATACACACATGTATTCTTCATATATTTTGCTAGATACATTCAGTACTACTGACTCGATCTCAGAAGACAGAAACTAATGGCTCGTGCAAAAGTGGTTCATGAACACCATTAATATAGTGTATATGTGCACACACACGCATGCATACACATACATACACACGCGCTGCTCCTTTAAAACCCACCTTTTTTGTAGCAGGTGTGGTGGACATAAATAACAGACGGAGCGTTTCGTTGCACATCGTGCGTGTGAAATGAATCCATTCAGACATTCTCCCTGGAGGTAACTTAAACATTTGTTTTAACTCAGTTTAGTTTTCATATATGAAAGTCTTATATTATGTATATATGTATAATGTGTGTGTGTGTTTATATATATATATATATATATATATGGAAGCAGGAATCTGGGAGGACTAGTCAAATAGAGAGTGAATTGTTGAACGACAAGGGGTAATATATAAGGTTTTGGATTGGTTTCACATGAATTTATTCTGTATGCATTAAATGCCTTTGAATGCATGTGCGACAATCAATGAGAAGTCTATCAAATCGTAAACATTATGGTCTGGTCCTGTATATTTATATAATATATATACATATATATATGTGTATTGTACATATTACTATTAAGTCTGAATATGATTTCAAAACGTCGTAAGTCGACTTAGTATAATTATGCATTGATTTTTTTAACTACAGACAGGAGAACATGTAGGAGAGTTGTATGGCCGGAAGATTGTATTCTTTGTCATTGGGGACATGACATAACATAAGTCAACAACTAAGTTAAACTCCACATGGGTATCAGTATTAACCTTAACCGTATGTGTTTAAGGTTTAAGCTTTCCGAGTATCACATTGCCAATCATGAAAAAAAATGATTGTGTACGTGGTTTTAGTATTACAACGTTAGAATGTATACATATACACACACATGTGTGTATGTATGTGTATGGGAAACGTAAGGATTTTGATTGATTGAAAGAAACAGGACAAAGATTAGTGATAATGGTGGATGATGAAGGTTCAGATGGAAATTTCCTGTGTGATATTCCTTGGGGGTCCCCATTACGTAATGGGTTCACTCTCGGAACGAATCAATGCTGTGAAAATGAAATGTTAGCACTTGCAACGAGGAAAATACTCTCCTATAACATCTATCTGCTCTCTCTGCAGTGAAGAATGAATTTACTTAATATATATATTTGTTTTATAATTACTATATATGTCTTTTATTACTTAAACGAAAATGGAAATAATAAATATTTAAATAGTTTGACACAAGCACAGAAATGTTGCTTAGTGGGTGTAACAGAGAGGACCTTCGAGACTTTAATGCTTAAAGAAAATAGAAGCAGATAATTAAAATAAGAAAAGGATATACATTAAATTTATAGAGAGAGAAAAGAATAGAGTTTAAAACATTTAAATAAATAAAACTGTACACATCATATCTATACAACTTGAAGTCCCAAGTTGGGTTTTGATTTTCCGCGTGCGAACCGCTTCGAGGTGTTCTTTCATGTGTGAGATCTCCCCGCGTGCTTCAGTTTTCTGTGCATATAGCAGTTTCTGGTCGATCTTTTGTTTGTAATATTAAGTTTTTTTTGTTTTTTCCTTTTCATATTATTTGTTATTTTTCCCCTTATCAATCATTGTATGTTAGAGGTGTGCACAGCTTCAAGGGAATAGTTTATACTCCACTCCACTAAACAAGCACTAGGAATGTCCATTAACAGCACATGTGTGTATATATAGCTGAAATATATGAGTAATCTTCAAGGTTTTGAGAATTTTACAAGAGGGCTCTGTACAAAGCAGGTATTTTCATGTTGAAACAATGAGCATGATATGCTTGATCGTGCTTATTCTCGCGGCTTTAATCTCTTGTGAGAAACAACACATGTTGCTCGCTGAGGCCAGGAAGACACTGCACCCGCACCATTCGAGAACACAGGGATTGCCTGCATCTACAAATCTTCCTGTGGTGTCAGATACCAAGACTAAGTGGGAACAACAACGACATAGAGGTGTTGATCGTGGTAGCAGTCCTCACTACAGTGCTAACAAGCCGCCTCCAGAAGGAACACTTATAGATCCGCCATCTCCAAGCTCTGCATCCTCAGATGCAGCATTCTACACCTCGGAGCACCTCGTTCCGAGTGGCCCAGATCCTCTTCACAACTAAGGAAGGTTGTTCTAATACTATATATATATATATATGCCAAGGAAATACTTGGTTTTTTTTGAGGAATAGGCAGTAGTTCTTCTTCACCACAGTATTGGGGATTCTCTAATCCAATCCTCTGTTGAAGAGGTGTAATTTAAGATAGGATAACACTCAGAAATTCAGAAATTTTGGTTCTGATTACAGAAATTTCTATCAATTATATGTGTGATCATATAAGATTTTAAGATTTGCTGACTTGCACAGCACTAGAAATTTTTAAAAACAAATTTGAAATGTGCACTGTTCTGGATATCAATCAACGTGGTGCGGAAGTCAACTACATTTGGTGGTGCTGTCTGTTCTTGTGTATATGTTCATGCATAGTTTATTCCAGGGTGAACAAACAAAAAGAGAGTATATCTTGTGGTATTTCATTGGGCATTGTGCAAAACAGGTTTACGTTGTCACATCAAAGGAGTCTTCAGCTTCATACATGTGTTACAACGGGCATAAGTCTCCTCCTAATCAAGATTGTAATTCATTTAATATATATCTTCTATTTCACAATATGAACGACTTTGCAACGCGGAAAGTTGATGAATTCTAAAATGCCAACGACAATCTGAAGTTATAATGAAGTAGAATTGTGTGCTCTTTCAATTATAAAATATATCATAGGTGAAAGTCAATTTTCTTTATCTTTTTGTCACCTAATTATACTTTGCTTAACAGCTGGATAACAATGCCCTAGTCAAGCCACATGAACGTCTAGATAACATTAGTGGCTGCAGAATACACAGCCATGATCTATAGGGATAATCCAAACAGATTCAATTGTTTATGGAGGAACCCACAATGATCCCATCACAGGCTAAATAGGAACTAGAATGCAACTAGAATGTAACTAGACTAGCAATCGTTACAGTAGCTAGTATGTCATTTACCTGGTATGCAGTTTCTTCTAGCAAATGCAGTGTATATGGTAATGTGCTCAACATGGATTTGCTGTGAAACTCTTGAGTGTAAAACATGTACTGTTCTTGCAATTCCGGAAGTGGATGGGGAGCTTCTCAAGAGGCTGGTATCAACCCTAAAAACTTCTCTTATGAGCATGCTGGCATAAAACATACATGCTAAGTGTGGGAAAACGTTGGGCACCATACGAGTGTATGCAATGGATATATGGAAAACAGTAAACCCAAGGTGGCTTCGGAAGTTTTCTGACAAATGAGGATGAAGTTTGAAGGCTTGAAAGTTTTCATAAGCTTTAGACGCAGGTTTTTAGAAGATGCATTCTTCACAACTTCTTTGATAGATTTCTATCGGAAATGCGAGACAGCATTGAAATCCACTCAAGGTCCGCTTGAAGATAATAAAAATGTATTGTGACGGATGTATGACAGAGGCTTTTAATTGCTTTGTGTGATCTTGCTGGTGATGTTGATGATACATACTTTTATAGACAAGTACATATATCTGAGAAACTGAAGTTACAAGAATAAACAAGATTATGTGTGTTTGTGTCACAGTGCAGGCACAGACACTTGAGGGAGTGATTCCAATAGTTTGATTATTGAATATTCTTTTACAGGTCAACGATGCACGGTTCTAGGCAACTCCATGATGCTTTTATATCAGTTTTATAACAACAACCTGCTGGCTCCACGATATGACAAGTCTTTCCTTCTTCATACCTTGGTTCATTGTATAATATAAGCTTTAAACCATGGTGAATACGACCATCTATATAGCCGGTGGATTACACTTGTATATCTCATTTAACTATTTCTAGTTTAAAGTATATGTGAAGCATCTTGCTTGACGTGTTCACACATTGCACTTGTTGACTTCGATTGCTACAGAGCTATTGAGAGTTTATCACAGAAATGGGGTGTTTTCTTAGCAAAGCTTTTGAGAATTACAACGATGACAATAGCAATTCAGATTTCTTAAGTGTGGAAATCTTCAATAACACGGGCAAGACAATTGCACTGAGAGACAGGGATAGGGAAGTCTATGGAGTCTTGAGGCACAAAGTGAAGCCACAAGAGACGAAGAGAGTTAAAGTAAATCTTGAGGACATACTAGGGACTCACTACAGAATGGCAGTTCTTGTGATGGTTGATGACCAAGATGATAACAAGCTAGAGCCAACTATTCCCCTTCTGTTCATTGATAAGGAAGACTTCTATGATCAAAAGGTAATTACTATTATGAAAGAGATAATAAGTATGTGATCGAGACATCCACAATCTAAGGTAATGAATGATTAATCTTGTTAATAAATAAGCTTGACTGTGATTTGTGTTTCATTAAATTTAGAATTGTTTGTATTCTTCAATATTGCTTCTAAAATTAACATTTCAAAATTTTTTTTGTTGTAATTTCTACTTATTTATTTATTATACAATGTAGTTTCTCTTTTAAAGATATATTTCTCCATTACTTACAATGTAAATACTATGTGTTATTAAATAATAATGTTTATAGATTTTTATATATATATGCATATGTGCGTTAATACATATATTTTGTTTATATATTTTGCCTTAATGTATTAATATGTCATACTAAATATTGTCATTTTGTTATATTTATTAACTTTTATTTTCTAAGAAAACTCAATCTTACGGGCGGTTCCCACTGACCATTAAATTAGTGGCCTGTTTTAATTCCATTGATTTGCACTAATGGGGCACCATTACTTTAAATCTTAAAATTACATTACTTTATGACTAAATTAATAAATTTATTTTAATTTAATGTTGTTCTCACCTAAATTCATTACATTAAATTAACTTAATATAATAAAAAATAATTCCCACATTCAATTAACATGAATAATTTCGAAGGCTCTATATTCTTATAATTGTCTTGTGTTAACTAGTGTTTTCCACTCCATAGAGGTACTCTACCTTTTTTAATTTTTTTATTACATTATTAAAACACAACCTAGTGCAAATGTCATTAATATATGGCTTGTAAGTTTATAGTAAATACAAGATTTAGATGATACTATTGTAGATTAGATACTTTATGGCAAGTGATAGTGCCTTCAAAATAGTGTAAAGAATAGGTGTGGTGGGTTAAACTATGAAGTAGTGTCTAATTTTTGAATTTGTTAAACAAGTTTATGAGAATGATACATGGAAGGAACTTTTTGGAATAAGGAAGAACTCTTGATGGGTTATGTAGCATGTTATACGAATTAGTGGTTAAAACAGATACACACTGCAAGAAAGTTATTTAAGTCCAAAGTTGTACACTCTATAAGTTAAGGCACTATTCTAAATATTTGTAACTATTTGAGTGTTTTGGTATTGGCAAGAGTTCATCACATTAAGTTGTTCAAGAGACTTGCCAAGTTATAATCTAAATTTTGAAGTCTAGCGTTAAGTTTTCAATTGGTACAACAGCGATGTAAAGAGTAATTAATGGTTTCAAGGATCACACTAGGTTGCCAAACATTGGATCCTATATAGACTCCATGTTCATATCTTTACATAATAAGTTACAATTTCTCTATACTCTACCATCGTGTATTGAACTTGACCAATCAACATTGATGTTTAAAACTCACTTTTTATTGTCAACTACTACTTGAAAAACAATGCTATGCTTGTGGTATTTGTCAATACTTTCGTGTGCATACGTACTTGTTCTATCAATTGAAGTATGTTCAATCTCAACTTGCGAACATTGTTGTAACGTCTCATCTTTTAGTTTGAGGACCATGTTTTAAGACCATATCTCTTGGGAGACAATAATGATGCCTTTTCGACAGACATGATTGACTCTTATAAAATGAGTCTACAACCAGAACCTCTTGAAAACCGAGTGATTGTTGAACAAGTTTTTGGGCTTCTAAAAGCTATTAAGACTACTTCAGATATTCTATATGTTATTTGCTCCACAACTACCTCATCAATAATATGAACACAAATGTCGAAAATGAACTCTTTAATCTTGGTTTAAATAATATTTAAAAACTGAAAAGGAAGATGAACATTGTCATTAGAAATTTACTTGTGAATTTTATTACTAATTAAAAATAATAAAAAACACAACCTTGCCTATACTATGGATACCCCAACCTACATAGAACTAGTTAAAAAAACTCAAAATGACACAATACCCTACCCATTCTCTTCATTATAGATCGTTATATTCCCTTTGTTGTTCCTTCTCAAGCTCCATGAGATCCTTGTGCCTTTCCTATTTTTTATTTTTTATTTTTTACTTCTATAACAAGTTTTAGAGCCTCAACCTAGCCTTCCTTCAATATTGTAACTAAGTTATTTGACTCAAACTTTTAAGTTTTTTCTTTAAATATTTAATTGACCCATGTTCCCTATCTTTAGCAATATGTTCTTTTGGATAGTTCATTTGTTTTACAAAATAATGAAAACTTATTGAAACAGTTGAATGGTTGCCATCTCAAGCTCATTCACCCCACTATCATCATGAACATTCATAAGAGATACGTTGGTCTTTAAGGAATGAAATTCCTCAATCTCTTTAAATAAGTCTTTAGTCACAACCTGTGCTTTGTCCTACTGTGTCATTCCAAAATACTCTACATATCATGTGATTCTATCATGATCTTTTATTTTTCATAAATTATGATTAAATTATTCCATTTGTTTATACAAGATTTGTGATTTTGTTTATAACCATCACCTTCCAACTTCTAGGGTATCTTAATCCATTTCTCTTTCGGACTCTACATTTTCTCTAAATTTATGGCATTTACATACCATTTTGCTTCTTTGATTTTAACCCTAACAAGTAACATAGTTTCATCATGATTCCAATTTGGCAGCCTCTCCTTTTTTTTTCATGTTGTCATACCTTAATTGCCAAATAATCAAAAAACTTTAATGCAAAGAATTACATCATGTGACCTAAGCTTCCATTATTAAAATATAATTGTATAAATTCTTATAATTAAATTTAGAAGGATCCATTAGGCTCCATTAAATTAATGTTAATTTAAAGGACTTTGGTGGGAACAATTTTAAAAAAAAAATAGTACATTAAATTTATCACTTTAAATTAATTTAAAGAGCATTTAATGTATTTTGGTGGGAATGTACATTACTTTGTAAAGTAGCATTAGGCTAATTTAATGGTTGGTGTGAACGACCCCTTAGTGTTTGAATATGATTGAAGTATGTTAAATTATTTTAAATCAATTATTTAAATTTAATTTTCATGATAATTTTCTTTCTAGAATATTTAAATTTACAAACCAACAACTTGCAAAAGTTTAACTTTGTAAATTAACACTAAAACTTTAAAAAAAAAACACCAAAACTTATAAAGTCAGTGTGAGTGCACCCATTGTGCATGTGTTGAACCATGGATGGTATGATTTTGAATATTTTAGGAATCTAAGGTTAATTTAATTTATATTTTAACTTGGAGTTATGTTTTAATGGCAACTCATACTTAAATAATGTAACTATGGTGTAGGATAAAACCGTACAATCTTAAATAAAGAACTTGACATTGTCTTATGTAAATTCTTATGAACCCTCTTTAAAAATTTAATGGTACCAAATCATTTATAAATCATTTTATATAAATCCTAATCACTACAATACGGATGATTTTAAAGTTAGTTCACTTTTCATAGGCACGGTTCTTTCCATTTGAAATAAAATTTGGATAAGCATGGTACTTTCTATTTAAAATAAATTTAGAAGTTATTCTAGAACTTT